>CAHIKZ030000266.1:307500-540000 GCA_903632075.3 Acanthosepion pharaonis | reverse complement strand
ATTATAGAGCCTTTTTTAAATTTACTTGTACATATATATATGTATATACATACATACATAGATGCAAAGAAAAGAGCACTTCACTGTTGCATAACATCAGTCTTCCTATATGACACTGAACGCTGGATAATCTCACATGTGAAGAAGAGATATATAAATATGGTTCTACAGGAGAATGCCATGGACTGAACATGTGAGCAATGAGGAAGTTTTAGAGAAATTGGAAACAAAAAGGAAACTTATGCATCAAATGAAAAAAAGACAGTTGAAATTCCTAGGGTACGTAATGAGGAAAGAGGGCTTGGAAAATTTGACACTCACAGGACATATTGTAGACAAGAAGGACAGAGTAATGCAGCAAATAAATTAATTATTTTGCTTGTGTAAATGGTTGGCAGAACAGGGATTAGGAGAGATAGCAAAAAGACAAACATTGCTAAGAGTTACAAATGACAGGGTGTTGTGGAGAACCATGGTCGCTCACGTCCTGAAGGGACACAGCACAGAAGAAGAAGCCCAAGATAGAGTTTTTGTCCCCTTACCAATATATCTACATCATGGAAGTTTGAGAATAAAAGAGTTGGGGAAAGATCTCTTGGGTCACTGTTTGAATAAAAAACAATGAGAGAAAAGCTTGTTGCATTTTCAAATAAAATGATATTTATTTAAAAGTAGGATACACAAATTTTAACTGTAATTACTTGAAATGAAAGTTAGAAAGTTCTTCTCTTTGACTGTCAGGAAATGAACATGAATAGTCTTTCAGCGAGGAAGAGAGAAAGAAAAGATCAAAGGGTATCAGCTGTTGCTTTGATGAAAAAGACAAGATGCCAAGATTGACTCATGTAGAGGAAAGTTTGGTGATTATCATTTATTTAATGATGTTGATGGCCCAAATCAATCCATACAATTTTTTACTCTACGAATATTTTAAGCAAAATGTAAAAACGACAAGAAACATTTGTGATTGAAGACAAAAGAAAAATAATTGAATAACAAGTAATTTTCAATATATTTTTGTAATGAAAATATTTTATAAAAAATATAGTCGATTTTTTTAGGTGAAATCTTGTTAGTTTAATTTATGTTGAACACAAGTTTGGTGAAAAATAAAATTTTGTTAATGAGTTCTGATTCAAAAGGTTTTTTAGAATCTGTTATTGAAGATTCCGTAAATTAATTGCAAGAGAAAAATTTACTGTTCATGTAAGTAGTAAATGTTTGTAAAGTTGAATGCAATTTGTGATCAAAGAAGTTATCTACCTTTGATTGTTTTGTGTAATACAATGTTTTTGAATGTAGAGAAATAAAGTTGATTTGGTAGCAGGAATTTGTTTAACCTCTGCATAAAGGATTTTAGTGAGTGAATAAAGTTCACTGTTAAGTTTTGATGAGTGAGTGTCAATATCGTTAATTTGTATAATGTTTGTATGAACGAGAAAACTTAAAATTGTGTGACATGAAGTTTAGTTGCAATTCGATTGATGTCACAATTCTCACTGGTGAATGTGAATGAGTTTCTGTTTATATTTGCTTCAGGTGTCTCACAGAGACTTGGCACAGACTTGGATTTCAGTCACAAGCTGTAAAAATTAGTTAAGCATGGGTGGATAGTCACGCCTACTTGTATATTTATTAACCAATGAGGGCTTGAGATTTTTTTTGAGATGTATGAAGTTGAAAGTGTTCTGTAATCCACTTTTTTGCACAGATTTCACCCAACTATATTGCGTATTGATTGGAATAATGTAGAAATTGGGTTATACATTCATGTCTCTTTACTGCTGCCAGTCCTTCTGCTGAATTGAATGAATGTCTGGTTTTTATGGTCTTGTGTAGGCTTCAGAAGCCTGTGTTTATTTACTGGCGGGAGCTGATTTTATTGGCTATTTATTTTAATTTAAATTGAAAATTTGAAGTATGTTTGAAACCCGGAAAGCTGTGGAGAGCCCTTGCCTGGTGTGTTTATTTTTGTCATTTGCTCCTTTGATTTGATTTTGTTCACTTTCACCTAGTCTACAATATCAGCTCAAGCCCCAGGGAGGCACCCCCACAAGCAGCTCCTCTCCTTCACTAGTGAACTGGAGTCATTTCCCGGTGTATTAGGCATCCCCAAAAGGGGGAAGTGCCAATGTAGTTTTCTGAAATCCCACATTAAACTGAGACTTTGTGCCACATTCTAGTAATTGCACGAATAAATATTCCCTCCATCTTGTCAATATCAAAGACCTTGAATTTTACTTAGGTCCCGTGTTTAACTCAGTCAATAAAAAGCTGTAAAATTTAAAATTTCTACCTTTCAAAACTCAGTCAAAAGTTATTCCATAGACATCGCAAAAATCCGTTTTAATTGTATATTTAAAAAAATAAATAAATAAAAATAAAAAAAAGAGAGAAAAGAATTAGCTTCATACATGAACTGCACGTGTCGCTTCTAGGATCTGTGATCAATCTGTTATTTTTACAAATTTGTTCATTTTTGAATTAAAAAGAAAAAAAGCACGCGCTCATACATTCTAGGGGAAGTAACTCTTGTTGATAATAAAATTTGTGTATTACATTTTTATTCCCCGCTGCTCATTCTCTTTATCGGAAATAAAAATGCGTAGCCGTAGACGATAAAAACTGAGACACATTTTTCATGCAAGAATTTAAAAATATCTTCATTAATAATCACATTAAATAAGGATTTAAAACAAAAACATGCTCATATTCTTAAAATGTTAACAGCTTTCAATAGTCTATTTTATTTACCCCCAAAAATTAAACACGACAAGACACTAGTGTAGTGTAGTGATTTAGAGAGACTAAGGTTTCCCATGTTTGTTATATCTTAGATGGGATTCAAGATTTTTTGCTGTGTTTTCTTTTTTTTTAAGAGCCAGGAAAGGAAATCGTTTACCACTTAAAAATTTAATTCGTTTATTTTTTTTTTTTCCGAAATAAAAAAACAAAAACTGTTTTTAAAAATTTGTCGAAATCAGGGAATTATCTGATTTAAAGTTTAAACGAAATTTTTAAATACTTATTAAGTAGTTAATTAATTGTATGCTGACCCGGTTATTTTATTATAAAATTTCGTAGGAATATTCTTTTAGTCAGTATTGTTGCGGATGTGTGTTGGAGGGTGCTCGGTAAAAATGGCAGCGGTAAAATGGCAGGGTAAAAATGGCAACGGTAAAAATGGCAAAAGTGGATAAATAGGAAAAAATGGCAATTCGACAACAGAAAATTATGACCGTTCGAAAAGGATGGGTCTAAGCTCCCATCCCTCTAGTTTAAAATAGGGCTAAGTACCCCCCACTCAATATTTTAAAATGAATATTTACTCTAGTGGTGGTGGTGGTGGGGGGGCTAGGCTCCTTCTCTTCTTGTTTTAAATAGGGGGCTAAATTCCCGCTCCTAATATTAAAAACATTTTTTTAAAAATTTCGATGTCGATTTTTAGAAGTTTTATTGGGGTGGGGCGCTAGGTTCCTACTCCTAATTGCAGTAAAAGCACAGATCATAGCGTGTTTAAGTGAATTTGATGACTATAATTAATTTTATAATTGATAGCTGACATTAAGATTAGATGTGTGTGTATATATATATATATATATATATATATATATATATATATATATATATATATATATATATATATATATATATATATATATATATATATATATATATATATATATATATATATATATATATATACTCCAAAAAAGTGTGGCTGGTCCTGCACAAGGCCTTCACCACTATAAACAAATCTCATGTGCCGGTGTCGGGATGTCGGTTCCTGGGGACTTATCGGCCTGACCTCATACGTCGAACGCGACGTGAGAGTCGATTATATATATATATATATATATATATATATATATATATATATATATATATATATATATATATATAAGTGTATTATTTATATATATATATATATATATATATATATATATGTATTTTATATATATATATGTATTAGTGTTTATATATATATATATATATGTATTAGTGTTTACATATATATATATATATAAAATATATATATATATAAAATAAGTGTATTAGTGTTTATATATATATATATATAAAAATAAGTGTATTAGTGTTTATATATATATATATATATATATATATAAAATAAGTGTATTAGTGTATATATATAAAAATAAATGTATTAGTGTATATATATATATATATATATATATATAAATAAGTGTATTAGTGTGTATATATATATATAAATGTATTAGTGTATATATATATATATATATATATATATATATATATATATATATATATATGTATATAAAATGTGTATTAATATGTCTGTATATATATATATATTAGTGTTGGAACGAGTAATGGGAATCGGGGAATCGGAAAAATCGCAATGGCGAAGGTTCGGAATCCCATTTACATATTTCGTATTGACTCTCAGAGTCTAATTTAATTATTTTATTGTTAAATTATGGTAAACGAAGTAAATATTCTAGAGTTCACTTAGCCTATTCCTCAGCAAACCTTTTGAATTTCTGTTCACACCTATTTGCTAAATGTCTATATGACGCCTCTCAGAGACTTCACACTTGAGTATTAAAAGATTGAAAACGCATCAGACAAGATTTTAAATTTTACTGGCACCAGTCTGACCCTATCGTTGTCTGATAGCCTCTGAAATAATTAATGTTTTATTGTTTTTTGGGGGGCGGAAGTCGGTTTCATCAAGTGGACCTATAATTGTTTTTTCCCAAGTTTTTCAGTGTGTTCAGACGTAATCGCCTAAAAAGTAAAATCTCATGGGAGGGTGAGCTTTAGCTGAATATTCTTTTTAATTTGACAAACTTCTCATGTTTTTCCATTATGTATTGTATCCAAGATTTTAATAAACTCATTGTGAGATATTCATCTATATCTTTTCCTTTTGCCATCTTTTCTTATTTATCCAGTTTTGCCATTTTTACCGTTGCCATTTTTACCCTGCCATTTTTTCCGTTGCCATTTTTACCGCTGCCATTTTTACCTAAATTCGTGTTGGAGAGGAATAGAAGGTTTGAATTATCAGAAGGCTTAAAATTAAAATTAAATTATCGCATTGTCGTAGGCGAGAGTTAGTCACTGCTGCTGCCGCTGGTTTCGTCATTGACCAAAGGTATCGCCGTTGATAGAAGCGCCTTGGTGTCGCTTTTGATACCCTAAGTAGTTGTGTAGTGTCCCGTTCTGTAGAAGCCTGTCAAAAATACCAGTCAGTTCAGCCTTCGTGGGTCGAAACGGCGTTGACGTTATAGTCAGTGGCCCAAAAACGGCTGCAGCGAAAACCGCGGAAGACATCTCTTTGATTGGTCAGAAAAAAATGATAAAACATCTTTTCTGGCCAATTAAAAAGAAGACCCTGGTATTTTTGGACAGTATTCCGGAAGTGGGTGCGTTTAGCCGGATAAAATTAAGGTCTGTTTTTGGATGTGGACGCGAGCACGTCCGTTTTTAGTTAAAAAATTGGAATTGCGACATGGTGCGACAAACATAAAGTTTAATTCCATTTTCGAGTTTGAACATTTTTTTAAAAATAATTTTATTACTATTTTTTTTATTTCAACAACTGTTACATTATTTTTTGTACGGCGGTTCAAAAGGAAAAGAATAATATCAATATGTTGAGGAATAACATTTCAAGAGGGCAAAATTCACTGAAAAAATTTCCCTTTTCACGACCAACAAAAATTCTTGAATGCCATGCCTATAACTCATGATATGACGGAACTTTTAACTGTATAATAAATTTGTTTATTAGAATTCTAATTATGTTAGAGACAAAATATAAGGACATCATATGGATGCCATTGAATAATTAAAGAAAGCTCTTATCAGTATTAAAAAGAGCGAAAAGCCAGTGATTCTGAGAAGATCAATTTCCAGAAAAAACTGTTTTAATATTTTTTTATAATTTTTTATAATTCTAAAAATTTTTTAAATTTGTTGAAATTTTTAAATTTATAAATTTTTAAATTTATAAATTTTTATATTATTATTTTAAATTTAAATTATTTTTATAAAGTTTTTTTATAAATTCTAAAGTATTTTTATAATTTTTTTAAGTTTATAACATTTTTAAATTTAAAATTTAGATTTATTTAAATTCTAAAAAGTTTTTGAATAGTTTTTAGTAAAAAATTTTAATAATTTCTTCTTCTTTTTTTTTTTTTTACACATATGTAAAAAAATAAAGACACCATTTGGATGCCACTGAATAATTAATGAAAATTCTTGTCACTATTAAAATGAGCGAAACAGTCTCTGAGAAGATCAATTTCCTGAAAAGCTGTTTTAATTTCTTTTATAAATTTCAACCATCAATAATGTTAACTGTTCGGACAATGAATGCTGATGTTTCCTCTATGAAAACGGATAATTTGAACATTATCATTATAAAAATTCAGTATTAATTATTTATAAATTGTTTATAGTTACTTTGTTCAAACTTTTTTTTCGGTAAATAAATTACGTCTTGTTTTACAATTTTCTTCTTCCGAATAGATTAGTTCGTGAGGAATTACGAAACGTTTTTTAGGAATAACAAGAGTTATTCCCCTTAGACTAAGCCGCCATTGACATCTTCTGGTTAAAACAATTTGGGTCAAACATGTCAGGATGCAATAAGACGCACCGAGAGAGCGCGCACGCGCGAACACACACACACACACACACACACACACACACACACACACACACACACACACACACACACACACACACACAAACACACACACACACACATTAAAACACATACACACACGCCCATGCGCGTATTTTTGAAATTAAATATGTTTAATTAGATTAAAATAAAATAATATTTAATCAGATACGCGGAGCTATAGAGGAAGGAAAAAAGATCTAATTTCAACTAAGACTGCCTGTGTACACTTCATATTAATGTCCTTGAGTAAGGCATGAATCCACTTCTTCTTGTACGTTGTCCCATCACCAATGGTCTAGAAGTTTCTCATTACTGGCATGTTACGTTTGTTGAGGGAAAAGGGAGTATGTGAGTGAGCACTTTGAACAAATCAGTCTCTTATATAACTTTTAGCATCCCGCTACCACCATTTTTGTCAATATCAATTTTCGTACAAAAGTGGATCACAGAGCTTATTCAGCTTATTAAATATTTTCAGAAAATCTCAACTTCTAATTGGCCACTTAATATTTAATAACATCGCCCTACTTCTTGACCTGACCAAAAAGATAATTCCGCTAAAATCTATCAAGCCTCTGTGAGCCTATCACGTGACCAAAGTTAGCAATAAAATATGAAACGTCTTTCATCTTCGACAATGAGCCGATCGGAATCCTTTGAACTCGTCACACGGTTCCAGGCTTTACGTTAAAGTTCCTTTCAAGCTCAACGTTAATTCTTGCAATTAACATAAACACAGCTTGTTAAGAACCACTTATTTCAACTACAGAATATTTTCTTCGAACAAGTGAAAACAAATCAAAGAACGACAATTCCGTAAACCTTAAAGTAAGTCGTAAACAATATTTCTCTATTTCAAATACAAACTTGAACTGTTTATTTTTTTTCTTAAATTACTATAATACCCAAACACACTTACTCATTATTGTACAGACCATTCAACAAATTATAATCTATCAAACCAGAACTTTGATAACTTTTCATCTAAACATAAAAGGACGTTTGAACTTTTTAAAACTACCTTTTTATTCCAGTTATTTTTGTATCTCTTGTTTATATAAATATTTTATTCATTGTTGTGCAAAAACTGTTGTTTCTCATGTTGTCCTTATTCTATGTTTGTTGAATACTGAAATTTAATGTGAGAGGAAATTGTTAATTTCATCACGCAGCCTAATTTACTCAACAATTTTTTATTCATGTAATTTAATCCATTTAACACAACCTCCACAAACTTACCCATCAAGTCAGTTGGAACTCAAAAATGACTGTTGCGTCCATTGTCAGCTTCCGTCCAGTTATGTATTTTAAACTGTTCTTGAACATCAGTTCTCAGACATAGTCTTCTTAAAACTGGACTGTCCACTCCAGGGTGCTGACTATAGCGGACAGTCTTCTCCGTCAGATGAAGAAGAGGCTTGAGGCATCAGAAATCTACAGTTCTACAGAAGGATACTGTGAATACTATGGACTGAACATGTGAGCAATGACAAAGCAAAAAAGGTTACTTTAGAAAGAGACATAAAAATTTCGAGGGCACATAATGAATAAAGAGGGTTTGGAAAATCTGACACTCACAGGGCTTTTTGAAGAGGGACAGAGGAAATCAGTGAATAACCTAACTGACGAGTCTGTGTAAATAGTTATCAGAAGAGGAATTAGGAAAGCAAACTCAAACACAAAACTTACTAAAAGCTACAAATGACAAGAAGTAGTGGAGAGCCATGATTGTCTACATCCTGAAGGGCACGGCACATAGAAGAAGAAGACTTTGAATTTTCTGTCTGGATTTACCTTTTCATGTTAGGATATAACCGCAAGTCTATGAATTCTTTCTTTCTTTCTTTACTAAATGTTTACCCAATACAAGGCCCAAGAGCCACTTAAGGCAAAAGATTACTGAATGAAATTGTTGCATAGACGTAAGAGCTGAAAATAAGTGCAGATTATGAGGATATGCAGGATAGATAACAGTTGACACTAAACTTGAAGAAGTTAAGTGATGTGCGTGCCAAAGTTAGGACCACAGAAGTAAAACACGGAACACGGATTAGATGTAAGAAAGATATATTAACAAAAGGTTACAGAGATAGTGTAAGCGGAGCTTACTATATGTTAGTGTCCAATACTGGTAGTCCTACTGGACTCTCACTGTCACTCTCTATGTCACTCTCTGTCACTCTCTAGAGTGCTATGTCGCCTACTTAATATAGGCCTGGAAGAGTCTATTGTGTAGTTAGTTTCCGGTCTCACAATATTAAGATTATCGTGATCGGAGGAAGCATCATCTCGGGAGTCTGTTCCACAAAGTATCTGTTCTTGGGAAGAAACTGAGTGAAACTTGTTTTAAACCATTGGAATACAAATGGAATTAGGTTTATTTGACTATAGTGATATAGTAGTAACAAGCTTGTGGCGTATCGTTTGTAGGAAAAGAGGCTGGAGAGTGAAAAGAGATAATCAACCGTAAGACAGCGTCAAGGCAGGAGCGTGAATATTGGACTTCGTTTTTTTTTATCTGAATTTTAGAAAGAAAGAGCATTGCAGGAGAAGTCTGGTACCTCCGTTTTTTTGGTCTGCTGTGTCTCTTGCAAAGCCAGAACTGCCAGGAAGAATCAGATATTTACTGAAGCAGTACAAGAAACCGACCATTTTCCAGCATCTTTAGCGATGGATCTTATACGAGTAACACTTGAGACCTGGAGCAAACTTGTCTCACTAGACGTTCAAGGCAATGAGGACTCCTTGAGAGAACAACTGATCATCGTGGCTGGATAAAACTCATGGTCTGCTCTGTGATGATATAACGTTACTAGCTTGATTGGGGGATGAGTCGATTCAGTGTACGTGACATGGAGGGGGATCCTTTAGACTGGAGGAATCAAGGAAATATAGTTCAACTAAACATCTGCCATGTAAACAGTGTTAGAGTAGTGAGAGGCTAGCAACGTTTTGTCTGTAGGAAAGAGGTTGTAGGGTAGAAAACAATTCATCACCCACAAGGGATTACAAACTATTTTGAACTCTCTATAACCTGGAAATTGAGGGCTGGGCAGCTCCATCCCAAATATGGCTATTTTTAATCTGATCTGGCTCTTGTAAACTTAGAGCGTGGCAGGAGGAGTCGGACACTTTCCGGGGTAGTAAAGGGAACTGCCCCCTTTTTTTCCGGTGACATTAGAGATTAATCGTATATACGACTGAGGTTTGGTATGAGCTTGAGTCTCAAACGACGTTCAAGGCAAGGGATTTCATTGATAGTGCAACCGTTCATCGTGGCAGGAGAAAACTCAAGCTTTTCTCTTTGATGATGAAACGTTGCTGGTGTTGGTTTTGGAAGTTTTGGCAGCAGGAATTACCAAAAGAAGCTTTAGAGATTCCATTTTTTTTGTCTGGATTTACGTTTCAAGACGGTGGAATTTTAAATTCAGAGTTTCCCTTCGCCTAAACTAGGGGCCGGTCTTGGAAGCTGCCGGGCCCCAGTTGAGAAACGGTTTTCGACAGGCCGCAATTTGTATGTACTTGACGAACCGAAAATTGAATTAGGCACGTTGTTCAAGGTTCTGCCTGCCCTGCTCTTTCACCTACAAGGAAAGATGGAAAATCCTATCTATCTATCTCTCTCTCTCTCTCTCTCTCTCTGTATATATATATATATATATATATCCAATTATGATTTGCCGATTTACACACACACACACACACACACACACACACACACACACACACACACACATATATATATATATATATTATAACATTTTTTAAAAAATATGATTCCTTCGCTACATAAGAGTTCTCATGTTTCAAAAACGAGAGCCGAAACCATCAATATAATTATTAAAATTAAGTTGAATTAAGGTGTTGAGTCCCGTTTAATTCCTAAATTTTCGCTTGAGGATGAAACGGGACTCAACACCTTAATTCAACTTAATTTTAATAATTATATTGATGGTTTCGGCTTTCGTTTTTGAAACATGAGAACTCTTATGTAGCGAAGGAATCATATTTTAAAAAAATATTATAATATAAGCTCTACTTCTGCATGGAGCACAGTCTTCTTAAAAATAAAAACAAAAATACTAAGGAACTCCGGATTATTTACCTAACGTGTTCCTTCCTATTTTTCTGCATACTTGCGCGCACACACACACACACACACACACACACACATATATATATATATATATATATATATATATATCGGCAAATCATACTTGGATACACCAATAATACATTTATCGCTGAAATTGTTCCCTAGTATCTTTGAATGACATGTCTAATCATCAGTTTTCTTGACATAACCCGCCCACCTCCATCTTCTGACCTTATCTTTATAATTTAGCATACACCTGACGTTCATTGGTTAACCTAGACACACCCATAAGTATATTTTTAATTCTGACCTTATGCCCCTTTATCTTACAAAAAGAGATAAAGTTTCGTTTTTAAATTTCCCTAATAAATCATTTTTATCACAAGTTACCTACCATCGCTTGATGAAGTACCATCTTAGTACTGAAATATGAAAGTTTTTGTGTAGCAATGTAAAATGTTTTTATTGTAATAAAAATATTATAATAATTATATATAATTATATAGCATTGTTAGCCTTTTTCAAGTGCATTATATTTTGAAATTGAACGAAACAGATTCGCCGATTTCACTGGATTTGGAAAAGTAGGATGTTTGCCTTGTAAAACGGTGGTTGGCATGTTACTTCATTTAGTGTTCCACTATTATGACCTTTTGCCAGACTACACCAAGCTTAGCATATAATGAGGTACGTTTTTTTTAAAGGCTCAGACACAAGTTGTTTTTTTTATATTGATTAGTAGCACTGATTTTTTAAAATAATCATTCGACCCCAAGCAAAGCGATAATGCCACTAAGACGCAAGGGATTACTAAGTCAGTAGTCAAGATGAGTATATGGTCGTATTTATTTATCCTCAAAGTCAAATGCAATAAGTTTATTGCTTGAACCCACACACATTTGTTTGTGAGTGCTGATAAAACCTGCCTAGCTATGGCTACAGGTATAAGTGCGAATCTATTGTTCCTTTTCTTTTTAATTCAATGGGGAAATACTGTTTGGGAGTGTGTTCTGCAAAATCTAAGCACATAAATATTTGTATTGTTAAGCATCCCTTCGCTTAGTCTGACATAAGGCCATAAGAGAAGATCTTGGCTAAATTTTAAAGGATATTTTCTACCAAATTTAATTTGTTATTTAAATTTTGGATCCCGAATTCGAACTAATAAGCTATATTCGTTCAAAAATGTCACAGAATGAAGGATAAGTTCGGAAAGGTACTGTGCACTTTTCTAATCATATGTTTTTATATTTCAGATTTCCACCTCAGTATGATTTTAACAACAGAAGAATGTGTATTTCTCGCCAAACACGTATTTCGAGAAGGTGGTTGATACATTTGGCGCGACTGCGTTTTGCAGATAATTCTTTAGATACACTTGTTCCACAACGTAATGCAGTTCGTAACCTTGTTGATAAATTTCCGGGAAACAGGATCTGTGGACGATGCCAAACGTCATGGAAGACGAGCAAAACTATCGGAGGAGAAACTGTTGGGTATTTCTGACAGTATGAAGCAGAGTCCAAGAAAACCATTCTGAAAGTTAAGCGTAGCAGCAAAATATTGGTCTTGGAACTGTTTATAAGGTAGTCAGAAAAACTAATTAAAACTCTTCCCATACAAAATAATGGCGGTACAAGACTGAAAGCAAATTATCATGAAAAGCGACAGTATTGATGTTAACGGACGTCAATTTCAACATTGTTTATAATTTTCGTTCCTATTCTCCTCCTGTATTCTATATTGAAACTGTGGCGGACTTCATCGCATTTATTTAACTTAGATAAGGAAACCAAACTGACGTGAAGAAAAAAGGATAAGCCAAAGATATCATTAAACATAAAATGTATATTTAACAAGATGTACAAACAAGGATGTGAAAAAAAAAGCGTGCACCGAGTAAAACAAGAGTTGTCTCCCTTTTACTATCAATTGTTCCAAAGTTCACTGAAAGCAATAAGGTTGTAATAGTTTCTGGTAAGAAATGTTTTCAACAGTTTTGTGTGTAAGAAAAAATGTTATGTGAGTATAGGGAATATTCAGCATATGAGTGGTGGTGTGAGTGAGAAGATTGGCGCATGGTTTCAACTGTCATGGATTTCTGTGGCAGCTGAGATCTCACTGGTTTACTAAAAAAATTTTTTGTTTATATAGGTGATCATCGGCTCTGAAATCACTCTTCACGTGCAGATAATCTGTTTGGTAGGCATTGACCAATCAGCGAGCGAGATTTGGGGAGACTCACGAAAAGCTTCTGGGAACCGATTCTACCAAAAGTGCACGAAATCGACTGCATGAAAATATAGCGATTATAAAATTGTCGCATTACACAGTAGTGTTGATTTATTATCCAATGAATGCATGTAGTTGTATAATTTGAATTTGTATAAGTATGTATATATATGTGTGATGATGATGATCGTCACAAAACATGTCTGTCAATAAAAAGTGCATAGTGACTTTGCGAACACCCTGCCTGAATTAGATGAGCCAATAGCAGCTTTGCAACGGTTGTTTTCTTAGATATAACAGATAAGACTTTCACAATTTTACAATATATATTATACATATATTGAAATAAAATATAGAGAAATTTATTTACTGAAAAAAAAAGTTTGAACAAAGTAACGATAAACAATTTTCTTTTCTATTCTCTACCAGCCGCAATGATGCAGAAAGCATTACCTCGAACCATCGCCAGTGAGACACTCTGCAAGAGCCACTCCGTTTCGCGAGGCTCGTCCTTTAATCGAGACGCAATCCCGCCAATACTTCAAAGGAACGCCATCGAACGAGGGCTAATATCCCCAGAAGTCTCCACTGCCACATGATTAAAAAGAAATCTATCAGCAAGAGAAGAATATTTAACTATTTTTTTTTTATCTCTGCGTCCCGGGCGACAGACCCCGGCACAACCGCGGACCTGATACAATTACCGGCCGAAAATGTATCCGCACAAGTCGCATCCCAAATCAACGACTTCCCCATTTTAAAAGGGAAAATGGTAATGCCATCCGGCCGCTTTCCATCACCACGGTCGAGGCCTACGGGTTCGATTTGGGAAGAGAGCCCAGCTGCACCCAAACCTCTTTTGATGATCTCGTTTATTGCTGCATGCCGTGGAAAGCGGCCGGCACTACGACGACAGGAGAGAGGATGCAAACCAAACTCATCAATTGAAGTTCCACATCTGCATCTGTGACGCTCACATAATTTGAGACCAAGACGGATCGTGACTCCGACCCGAGTGCACTCATCATCTAGAAGGGTACCAGTAGATGAAGAAGGCACTGCGTTGAGCCAGGCGCCCCTACTCGGTTGTGAATCAGATATAGTAGACAGGCGAGGCGATGCTGATCCAGAGAGAGCCTCAAATTAGTCAAATTAGCCTCGCATTTTATTTTATCCCAGCTTCTTTGTTTTGATGTGTCTAGTGGGATAGAAAGTAATTCTTGGGCCCAGACCCTGCAAACCTGTTCGAAAAAAATACCCGAGAAACAGCGAGACATATATTAGACCAATATTCTCACCAAAGTATACATTACTTCCTTGCCATCCAAGGCTATAGAACCCGGTCTGTCCTGCTGTTTCCCATTGCTGGGGGAGAAGATGATTCATACCTTTCCCAAGGGTATTAGTGAATGTAATGGATTTTACTGGAATTCGAACTCGACTCTCCAATTTCGGTATGCCGCTAATCATTAAACCACTGTGCCTCCTCTGGGGAAGTGAAATGCGTAACTGAATAACTTTTCCACTTTGTCTCATTATTTACACACACACACACACCTATATATATATATATATATATATATATATATATATATATATATACGTATATACACACACACATATATATATTTATATATATAATAGAGCAAATAAAAATGATTCAAAACAATGAAAAAGAAGAATAACGGCTCATCTTAGCGCCATTTTTGGTAGCACAATACCGTTAAAATTCTGCAACTTGAAATCTAAAGTAATTTTTTTCTGATATTAAACTTAACTCTAATAGTGCGGTTTCCATTCGCGCTCATCCCGATGATACTGATCCGATTTTTATGTTTGTGGCTTATATACAAAGCTAAACAGAAATTCATATTAACATTGAAAAGGAAAAGAAATAAATAATGGTACCCGTGAAATGACGATACATTTATTTTATTAAAAATATTAAATTACATATTTTTTTTACAGAAACAGCATTTTTTTATTTATTTTTTTTTTTACAAATAGATATCATTATTTCAGAACTCTCTTTATTTTATGTAAAACCTTTTAACCTTTTCCTTCCATAACATTTTTCTTTAGTATCATAAATATTTCCAAACGTAATCATTGTAATGTTTCATTTAACACACGATTCTTGCTGGTTATGGATTAGTGAAAATGCAAGTAAAGCTAACTTTAAATATTACACGTAGCTGAATTTTGGTTAATTACGGAGTTGTTTCCCTTATGTATTTGTTTGCAACTAAGCTATATCACATCGTGTTTAAAGACCGCTTTAGACAGGCACAGTGCCACAAAATAAAATTCAGTTGTGGTTTAATCTAGTATCAAGTTCCCATATAAATGTTCACATCATTCTTCTTTCCTTTTTTTTTTTTTTGCCAGATTATTCATAGCTATCTGACAAAAGACTGACGCCAAACCCAATTGTCAATTTAATTCTTCCTTGCAATCATCTTCAAATAAGCTCACAATTTTTTCGCACCCTTCTGCAAGAAGGCTGACACCTAAGTGCCTTAGATGCAATTTTTGAAAAATTTCTGATTCTATAGTCTTTAGCTGACACTCTCACAAAAGGAATATATATATATATATATATATATATATATATATATATATATATATATATATATGGCACCTGCATTATTAGAAATATTCATAGAAATATGATTTAATTTTTTTCTTACTCAGTTTATTAAACAGGTTGTTAATTTTTTTTTAAAACGGAAAATAACTGAGTTGAAAATAATTCACTAAGAGTGTACTAGACGATCCTAAGGAAAGAAGAAGGAAAGAAAGGAAAAAGGAAGGAAGGGAAGAAAAGAAAGAAAGAGAAATGTATGACGCATGACCCAATTGAGGGGTGGAGATAGGAGTCAGAAAGAGATTTAGGTCAGCGTCTTGGCCGATTTTCGAAAGTCATTTTGGTAAGAATGTCGGTCAAAGCACCTAGCCTACTTTTGCATGGAAAGACACCTTATCAATTTGGATAAAGAGAAATTTTAGGAACAATGAAACTATTTTTTAATCAGAGAAAAAGTGTCTTTGGGTTGGGGGAGGACCGGTGGAACGATATACAGACCTGTTAAGAATTGGACACCCACGTTAATAAAGTAGAGACATTTCAATGTAGATAATTAAGATTTTCGACTATCAGGTAAAACAAAGAGGTAAAAAAGAGGGACAATTGCTTTTTGGCTCACAGAGGGCGCCAAGAAGGCGGAAAAGATCCTTTCTAAAGTCAAGACTAATTAGCAGCGGGCTGTTTAACAAAGTCCAGGTGAGAGAAAGCCAAAGATTGTCATTTTGCGTACGTGCAAAAAGGGGCAAAATTGGATTTTGTTTTTTTTAAACAAGAACGATGTAACCACGCCCGCAAACAGAGGGGAGAGGATGTTCGATCAATAACAATTGGTCGAATACGATCACGTGACCTGCGGAAGAAAAGGGAAAGAAATGTTTGATCAATAACAATTGGTCGAATACGATCACGTGACCTGCGGAAGAAAAGGGAAAGAAATGCTCGATCAGGAACGATTGGTTGAAAAGCGGTCACCTGACATACGAGAGACTAAGAGAGATGGATGTGCGCCGCCCCACCAAAGGTACTATGAGGAAGTAGGGGTGAAAACAATAGCGATAATGGAGAAGACAGAATTAATGCAGTTTTTGGAATTATCGAGAAAACCCTGACGCCGACAGACCCACCCCAGTTTGTTGCGGCGTCAATATAAGCAGGACCCCAGTCGACAGAAATCAGTTGAGTTGGAGTTGCAGTTGGAGTTGAGAGTTGGACCGCGGGCAGGGATAGAGCCTGAACGCGGCCATCAGGCCCGATTCACTCGCCCCTTTGCGGGCAGAAGAATCCTCAGACAAGAAATCCTTCCAGCCCAAGTCGAAGACAGGAGAACTTCCAGCCCAAGTAGACGAAGAAGAAGATTGCCTGAAAGCCTGAGAAGAATTGAGATGCAGACAAGCCGAAAGTCGATGAGAAGTTAAAGTTCATCCCCGGACGGCAGCGAGAAAAGAACCCTCAGACAAGAAGAACTTCCAGCCCAAGTAGAAGAAGAAGAAGAAATACAACTCAAGTCGGAGAGAAGAATCAACTGCGAATGATCGATAGAAATTAGCCCCAGTGTCGAACTGAACCACACTCCGACATACATACATGATTCTAGAAAGTAGGTAATTCGACATTTTCCTATTGTGTGATAGAAGCTTGGTGCCATAGTCCACAGAGCGGGTCGGGAATTGAGAACAATTTTGTTTTTATGTAACGGACTTTAAGATATAAAAGGTTGTTACCCTTTTTATCAGCAATTTTGTTTGGTGTCGTGAGTTTTTATTTTATTTGTGTTTTGCCACCCCGTCGGACTCAACTTGTATCGGCCCCGATCCCTGCTGGTCCCGTCTGTCTAAGATCTAAACACAGCGTGGGTAGACAGACCGGAGATCGGTATAGTTGCTTTAGTGACCAGGTATTGGAAGCGAGTCGGGAAAGGCGAGGCTGGTGATCATCTGACCAAAGGGTTGGAGCGGCACGCTTGGACCCAGGAGGAGCGACCAGGAGGAGCGACGTCACCGTTGGCGCCGTAACCAAAGGATCCGACACTGGGCCAGGTGTGTAACCGTCACAAGTGGTGCCGTGACCAGGATCAACCCTGAGACAACCACGTCACATATGGTGCCGTGGTGACCGAGGGATTTCAACCCTGAGAAGACCACGATCGACCGCCGTTGCTGAAAGTTCAAGCAGAAATCAGAACGACCCGGGACCAAAGGAAAAGAAGGAACAGAATCGTCTGTAAGGTAGGACACCTTGTTTTGTTTCCCAACCTCGATTGTTGCTGTATAGACTGTCTTTCTCTGTAGACATGTCAGATTATGAGTCAGATAGAGCAGTGGGGGGTGAAGAAGAAGTAGGGCGGGGGTTGTCAGTGGATCTAAGGAAGCTGTTGGGTGGACCGAGGGTCCCAGTATTTGATGGCAGCGGGAAGGAGTTTAGGAACTGGCTGGCAATCCTCGAAAAGAGCCGAACCATCTACGAGCTCTCGGACCAAGAAACCCTGTACCTGGCATACGATGCCACAAAGGGAAAAGCGTCGGAGTTCGTAAGGGGGCTCTTGGAAAACCAACCCCGCTTGGCTTGGGAAGAAATAAAACGACTGCTAACCAAAGAATTCGCCGACGAAGGTACGGCCATAGAGGCCATGAGGGCCCTTTTAGAACTGACACAGCTACGGGATGAAACCCCGGGAGAATTAGGGGCCCGAGCGGGGAAGCTATCGTCATTGGCATTCCCCGAAGTGGTCAGGGATAATGCGGTTATGCAGGCTCAACTGGCGGACCTGTATGTGGGGGCGCTGAGCGACGGGCGTGTTCGTCACGACGTACTGAAAGAAGGACCGCTCGGACTGTCGGCAGCGATAGAGCTGGCCAGGGAGAGCCAGGGGTGGGGATAAAGTGAAGAGGTGGGGAAGAAGCAGATACCAAGTCAGGAGGCTGGAAGAAGGGGGTAGGCGGAAGAACCCCGTGTGGAATCAGAGGGTTAAGGAAGAGGTGGATCGGGCAGAATTATGGGAGGAGGACCCCAAGAGAAGGGCATGGTCGACCAGGCATGGCTTTTATAAGCCCACGCCGGGTCGATACGGGCTGGTCTGCTGGACCTGTGGGTACGAGGACCACAGGGCGGCGGAATGTCCGACGAAGTGGGGGTTGCCCCCAGACTTCGATCGTGACAGATGCATCAGGTGTGGTAAGAAAGGACACCTGACCAAGTGGTGCGGGCTGAGGAAGGGTGCCCCACCAATATTAACAAAGAAGGCCGAGCCCAAGAAAAGCCAGCGGGCCACCCCAGAATTAAGAGGGAGGGTGGCCCAGTTAAAAAGAAGAGAAATAAAAGCTTGGACCAGTGAACGGGTGAACAGCTTGAATAGAGGACGGGTTCCCCTGAGGATAGACACAAGGCCAACCCAGAGAAAAAGGGAAAGAGCAAAATGTTGGACATGTGGTCGGGCGGGCCACTTTGCGGCAAGCTGTCCAGCAAGAAGGTGCTGGTTTTGCAGGAGGCCAGGACACCTGAAAAGAGACTGTATTCTTAGAAACGGCCATGGGAGACCGGGAGAGGTCCGGCCGGGGTCGCCCAGGTGCAGGGGGCGCAGAACTCCACCTCATGAAAAAAATGAAGGTGATATATTACTACCGGCGCCTATGGCTGGGTTAACCCAAGGGTGGGGACCCAGGAAGAGGAAAGCTCAGGTGTTCTCTTCGCTAACGCAAGAGAGAGAACTATCCTGTAGAGCAGAGATAGGTGGTAGAGAGATGAGGGCTTTGGTGGACACAGGAGCATCTGTGTCATTGATGAGAGAGGAAACATACAGGCGGGTGAAACGGAAGAGAAGGTTACGGGAAGCGGACATAGAGGTCACGCAAGCAGATGGAGCCCCCTGAGATAAAAAGGGATGGTGAGGCTCCCGGTAAGGATTGGGAAAGTGAAAAGCACCCAAAATTTTTACGTAACCCCCGACCTGTGTACGGAGGCAATCTTGGGAGAAGATTGGCTCCGGAGCCAGAGGGCCCAGATAGAGTTTAATCCTACTGCGTTGGTGGTGAACGGCGAGAGAACGCCATTGGGATGCCCACCAGAGGAAGAGATAACCATAGTGGTGGAGGAAGATGTAAGGTTACCTCCTAGGACCGCAGTGTCGGGAAAAGGTAGGCTAATGTCAGAAAAAAAAGGTACGGAGAGGACCTCTGCAGTTGGTCCCTGTAGAAGGAAAGGGCCTAGAAGATAACGAGGTAACCCTATGCGAAACGGTAGTGGAGGCAGCCGAGTTGGTGCCCATAATGATGGTGAACCAGGCCCAAAAGACAATAAAGGTTAGGAAAGGGGAGAAGATAGGAGAGCGCTTCCCCACGAACTCTGAATCGGGTGAGATTCGAGGAGGAAACGAAGGAAGCTAGTAGAGCAAACAAAAGGAATCTTAGATGAGGATATATTAGCACCGGATGAATTTAGAACCAGAGTGGGGGTCTGTTAAGGAACAATCGAGATGTGGTGGCCCAGTCAGACAAGGAGCTAGGTCAGACCCACACAGTCGAAATGAAAATCGACACCGGAGACCACCCCCTGTGAAATTAAAACCCTACCGAACACCTATACATAAAAGACCCTTTGTAGAAGAGGCAGTAGAGGAAATGTTGAAGCTGGGATGATCGAAAGATCGATCTCTCCTTGAGCTTCCCAATAGTAATAGTAGGTAAGAAAGATGGCGGCCACCGTTTCTGTGTAGATTTTAGAAAGCTGAATTTATATCGAAGCTGTTGGCGGTGCCATTGCCATTGATAGACGACATTTTGGCATTATTAGGAAGGCAAAGTACTTCTCTACGTTGGACTTGAGGTCCGAGTATTGGCAGGTAGCCCTGGATGAGGCTGACAAGGAGAAGGCCGCATTCGCGTGTCACCTGGGACTGTTTCAGTTCAGAGTGATGCCATTCGGTTTAGCTAATGCCCCGGGAGTCTTCCAACAGCTAATGTCAATAGTGTTAGGAGGATACGAGAGCTTTGCCATGGCGTATTTGGACGATATCTTGATATTTTCGGAGACAGTGGAACAACACTTTTTCATTTAGGACAGGTGTTGGGAAGGTTGAGGAAACACGGATTAAAAATTGAAATTGTCAAAGTGTCAGTTTCTGAGGGAAGAAACTAGGTATTTAGGCTTCATCATAAACGGAGACGGTATTAAACCCGACATGGATAAGGTAAAGGTCATAAGGGAAATGCCAGAGCCTAAGACAGTGAGGCAGGTAAGAGGTTTTATAGGAGCTATAGGCTACTACCGGCGCTTCGTCCCGGCATTTTCAAGAATTGCCATACCGCTAGTGGCCCTGACGAAGAAATACGCTAGGTTCAAGTGGACAGAGGACTGTCAACGAGCATTTGATTCGCTAAAGGAACAGTTGACGACCGTTCCACTGCTGACGTATCCAGACCTCAGCAAGCCCATGATATTATACACGGATGCCAGTGAGCAGTGTGTAGGGGCAGTACTTACCCAGCCGTGTCCTGATAGGGAAGGACCAGTGCCAGGCATACCAGAGGAAGTACCGATATACTTCCTCTCCCATAAGCTCTCAGAGACACAACAGAGGTGGCCAGTAATAGAGAGGGAAGCATATGCTATCATGTATGCTCTCCAAAAACTGGACTACTATTTAAATGGTGCGGTCTTCACTATAAAGACAGACCACAAGCCTCTGCAGTACCTATTGCAGGCAGAGGGACAAATAATAAGAAAAATTCAACAATGGGCACTTAAGTTAAGTGGCTACCACTGTAAGATAGAGTATTTGGCAGGAAAGGAAAAACACGTGCGCAGATTTACTCTCAAGAATACCGAAACAACTGGAAGAAAGATCTGTAAGGGTAGAACAGGGAGTAGATGATAAAGCCTATAGAATAGGAGTAATTAACTCTAATAAGCTAAAAGATCGCCCTATATTAGAATCGGACGAAGAAGGGACGCCCAGATAATAACCGATCCTTACTGGACAGAAGGAATTGAGAAGGAGCAAGCAGACAGTGAAATAGCTGCTCTGAGAGAGAAGGTGAAGTCAGGAGAGACCACCAAGTATGCCATAATAGAGGAAAGGCTGTATTATCTCTCAGGAAGGGATGAAGAAGTCAAACCCAAGTTGTATGTGCCCAAAAGTTTAAGACCAGAGATATTGGAACAGTGCCACGAAAGGTTGGGTCACATGGGAATTGATAGGACATGTGATCTCATAGGAAGAAAGTACTATTGGCCCAAACTGTACGGAGAAGTCACTAACTATGTTCGAAGTTGTGTAGTGTGCCAGTCGCAGAGCAGAAGGCAGGAAATGGCACCCTTGAGGAAACAGACGTACCAAACTTCCCTTCGAGAAAGTGAGTATGGATGTATCAGGACCATATGGGGAAACTGCACAAGGAAACAACTATATAGTGAGTTTTGTCGATTGGCTAACAAATTGGCCTGAAGCATTTGCAGTACCAGACAAGAAGGCCAGAACTGTGGCCAGGTTGATAATAAGTGAAATCTTCCCTAGGTATGGTGCCCCTGTGCAATTGGTAACAGATAATGGCACGGAGAATGTGAACAGCATCATGAGAGAAGTTTTGACAGGTTTGAATGTAGAGCACATAAAACATCCCCATATCACCCCCAGGGAAATGCTAAAGTGGAAAGGTTTCATAGAACCTTGGGAGATGTATTGGCCAAGTTGGTCAGAGAAAACACTGAAATTGGGACTTGTATTTGACGCAGGCTCTGGCGGCCGTGAGGTTTACGATAAACGAAACCTCCAGATTTTCTCCTTATTTTTTGTTGTTTGGCAGAGACGTGGTCCTGCCTGTAGATAACCTACTGAAGCCCCGAAGAAGGTATATGGGAGAAGATCATCATCAACTATTGCTGGAACAGCAACATAAGATATTCGTACAGGCCAGAAGAAGAATAAAGAGGGCCCAGAAGAAAAGAAATGAGAGGGTGAATGCTGAAAGAAAGGTGGTAGAATTGAAGGTTGGAGACCCTGTCTACTATAAAATCCACCAGAGAGAAGGAAAACTAGACCAGAGATGGGAACCGTACTACCGGATATTAGAGCAGACGGGCCCAGTATCATATGTAATATGGGATCAAGTGGCAGGACGAGCGAGGAGGGTTCATGCCAATGATCTGAAGAAGGCTGAAATAGCTAACCTGGAAATGAGCGAGCCGGGGCCTAAGAAGACAAGGAAAAGGAAGGTAACTCTGGTTGAACCGGAAGGAATGGAGACGGAGGAAGACTCCGAAGAAGATGAGGAGATAGGTCGACTTGACCAGATAAACGAAGCAGTCCGAGTGACAGAGTTGGAACCCCTCAGCGGGGATTAGCGATGTTCAGTCGTCGACTGAGTCAGTGCAGAGAAGACCCCGTGAGATCGCCATCACACCCCCATGTCCGAAGAAAAGGAAGAAAAGACGAAGAGGTCCAATCAGGCAGTCGAAGGCTCTAAAAGAGACACCCTGAACAGGACGAAGGACCCAGCGAGTGGGAGGAGGAGGATCGAATACCCCTTTCCCAGCTTAGGAAAGGATAAAGAACAGAAGTTTAGACATAGAGTCGAGAGGTATTGAAGACATTCAAGGCGAAGACTCTAAACAGAAAGAAGAATCAGAGGATGAAGAAGAGGACAAAAACCTTCTGGACGGGAGTTAAACACAGAAGGAAGGGTGGAGGTTGAGCAGGAATCACCTCGGAAGATGAGATCAGGGAGGAGAAGAACCCCAAATCTCAGTAGAACAAAAGGGCTGTGCAGAATAGAAGCATTTAGTGTCAACAGATAACGACACTGGCTCATCCAAGATCCTATTGGCTGACTATGGTAGATGTGAGTGGAGGGGATGGAGATGCGGGCTGCACCTCACGAGGAACGGAAGATCATTGGCATTATTGATTGGCCACCAGTGGTGTCATGAAGTACGACCTTTAGAGGGGCGCCACGCACACCTGACCGGACCATTCTGTCTGCTAGAGGTTAGTTAGGGAGAGAAGAGCCGAACTAAGAGAAAAGTTATGAAATGATTGAGTGATGAGTCGAGCGAGACTAAGTGATTGTGAAGAATAACAACAAGAGAATTTGTTACCTTTCAGGAATGATAGCAAGGTACAAGGTGGAAGCAGACTACATAGCATTAAATTCTGGGAGGACGAAATTCATGTTGCTATCAGCTGAAGAGGGCTAGAAGGTGTAGAGATGATACCCTGGGGACTTGTACCTCGTTGAGCCCTATCTATAAAACTGGTAACCGCAGACTGTGCATATTAGAATTGTTTGAAGGGAGAGGGAAGGAATCAAAAGAATCTGCCAAGTAGAGGTATTAACAAACTCGGCATTACCACAAGCTATCAGTGTTTCAGACGGGGTGTGGGCAGTAGCCACACAGAAACATATCAGCCTGTCTAGGGTATGGGGGAGAGTCCACAAGGACATTAAGAATAAGGCCACCGTTATCCCTGGTGACGCTACCCATGGATGTTCGGCGGTTGGGGTGTCCATCTCCTTGCCCCCTATTACCAGAGGGAAGAAAGGTATGAAGAAAAAAGATTCACTCATAGAGATGATTGGTAGAGGCTTAGTCAATTGTACAGAATTATGGGAGCCGATAGTGAAGAGATTCTCTAATGTCACCTTAAATAAGATGCCAGTATTAATGAAGCCAATAGAAAAGATCGATATGGATCACTCAAGGGATAAGTTAAGTGCGTTGGGAGACGAAGGTGTAGCTTGGGAAGACGATGAGCAGATCGCGATAAGTTGGTCAATAGTAATGGGTACATTCCTAGTTATAGCCATCGGGGGTGTAATAATATGGAAGATTAAGAGTAAAAGAAGATTAGCGAACGACAGTCTAGTGAGCATGCAACAACTCGAGAGGGAGATGCCGAGCAGTGTTCCTTACTCAGACAGGACTGGCGAAGAAATTGCTGAAAGACCAATGGAGGAGGCTGGCGTGAGACCACCACGTGCGGCGGGAAAACCTCCCACGGCAGAGAGGAAAACATTGACCAAGAAGAACAGACCCTAGTGAACACATCTGCACCTACAAACACACGCACACATTACCTTGCATGTGGGGCGGAGGAAAATGAAAAGAACATTTCATTGCATGTAGAACAGAAGAAAATGAAAAGAACATTTCATTGCATGTAGAACAAAAGAAAATGAAAAGAACATTTCATTGCATGTAGAACAAAAGAAAATGAAAAGAACATTTCATTGCATGTAGAACAAAAGAAAATGAAAAGAACATTTCATTGCATGTAGAACAGAAGAAAATGAAAAGAACATTTCATTGCATGTAGAACAGAAGAAAATGAAAAGAACATTTCATTGCATGTAGAATAAAAGAAAATGAAAAGAACATTTCATTGCATGTAGAACAAAAGAAAATGAAAAGAACATTTCATTGCATGTAGAACAAAAGAAAATGGAAAGAACATTACCCTTGCATGTTAGAAAGTAGAATAGAAGTGCATGAGACAAATGCATGGTGCATGTTAAATGATGTAATTGGGTTTAGGTGTCATTTACGGGTAAATGACAAATCGGTTAGGGGAGGATTGTGGCACCCTGCATTATTAGAAATATTCATAGAAATATGATTTAATTTTTTCTTACTCAGTTTATTAAACAGGTTGTTAATTTTTTTTAAAAACGGAAAATAACTGAGTTGAAAATAATTCACTAAGAGTGTACTAGACGATCCTAAGGAAAGAAGAAGGAAAGAAAGGAAAAAGGAAGGAAGGAAGAAAAGAAAGAAAGAGAAATGTATGACGCATGACCCAATTGAGGGTGGAGATAGGAGTCAGAAAGAGATTTAGGTCAAAGTCTTGGCCGATTTTCGAAAGTCATTTTGGTAAGAATGTCGGTCAAAGCACCTAGCCTACTTTTGCATGGAAAGACACCTTATCAATTTGGATAAAGAGAAATTTTAGGAACAATGAAACTATTTTTTTAATCAGAGAAAAAGTGTCTTTGGGTTGGGGGGAGTGACCGGTGGAACGATATACAGACCTGTTAAGAATTGGACACCCACGTTAATAAAGTAGAGACATTTCAATGTAGATAATTAAGATTTTCGACTATCAGGTAAAACAAAGAGGTAAAAAGAGGACAATTGCTTTTGGCTCACAGAGGGCGCCAAGAAGGCGGAAAAGATCCTTTCTAAAGTCAAGACTAATTAGCAGCGGGCTGTTTAACAAAGTCCAGGTGAGAGAAAGCCAAAGATTGTCATTTTGCGTACGTGCAAAAAGGGGCAAAATTGATTTTGTTTTTTTAAACAAGAACGATGTAACCACGCCCGCAAACAGAGGGGAGAGGATGTTCGATCAATAACAATTGGTCGAATACGATCACGTGACCTGCGGAAGAAAAGGGAAAGAAATGTTTGATCAATAACAATTGGTCGAATACGATCACGTGACCTGCGGAAGAAAAGGGAAAGAAATGCTCGATCAGGAACGATTGGTTGAAAAGCGGTCACCTGACATACGAGAGACTAAGAGAGATGGATGTGCGCCGCCCCACCAAAGGTACTATGAGGAAGTAGGGGTGAAAACAATAGCGATAATGGAGAAGACAGAATTAATGCAGTTTTTGGAATTATCGAGAAAACCCTGACGCCGACAGACCCACCCCAGTTTGTTGCGGCGTCAATATAAGCAGGACCCCAGTCGACAGAAATCAGTTGAGTTGGAGTTGCAGTTGGAGTTGAGAGTTGGACCGCGGGCAGGGATAGAGCCTGAACGCGGCCATCAGGCCCGATTCACTCGCCCCTTTGCGGGCAGAAGAATCCTCAGACAAGAAATCCTTCCAGCCCAAGTCGAAGACAGGAGAACTTCCAGCCCAAGTAGACGAAGAAGAAGATTGCCTGAAAGCCTGAGAAGAATTGGAGATGCAGACAAGCCGAAAGTCGATGAGAAGTTAAAGTTCATCCCCGGACGGCAGCGAGAAAAGAACCCTCAGACAAGAAGAACTTCCAGCCCAAGTAGAAGAAGAAGAAGAAATACAACTCAAGTCGGAGAGAAGAATCAACTGCGAATGATCGATAGAAATTAGCCCCAGTGTCGAACTGAACCACACTCCGACATACATACATGATTCTAGAAAGTAGGTAATTCGACATTTTCCTATTGTGTGATAGAAGCTTGGTGCCATAGTCCACAGAGCGGGTCGGGAATTGAGAACAATTTTGTTTTTATGTAACGGACTTTAAGATATAAAAGGTTGTTACCCTTTTATCAGCAATTTTGTTTGGTGTCGTGAGTTTTTATTTTATTTGTGTTTTGCCACCCCGTCGGACTCAACTTGTATCGGCCCCGATCCCTGCTGGTCCCGTCTGTCTAAGATCTAAACACAGCGTGGGTAGACAGACCGGAGATCGGTATAGTTGCTTTAGTGACCAGGTATTGGAAGCGAGTCGGGAAAGGCGAGGCTGGTGATCATCTGACCAAAGGGTTGGAGCGGCACGCTTGGACCCAGGAGGAGCGACCAGGAGGAGCGACGTCACCGTTGGCGCCAAACCAAAGGATCCGACACTGGGCCAGGTGTGTAACCGTCACATATATATACTACGTTACTTAAAAATCGAAAACCGAAAAGAGTAAATAAAAATATACAGTATAATAAATAAATAATAAAAAAACAAGTAAAATAAATTAATCTAAATTCATACAAATAAATAAATAAACAAACCAACAAACCGATCCGGATAAATTAACCGTTAGAAAAAACAAATAAAGATAATCAATCCAAATAAATGCATGAAGTAATAAACAAATTAAAAACTGCTCCCGCCGAAATAATAGTTAGAATAAACTACAACAATCAAACCCAAAATTGAATAAATAGCTATAAATATTATATATATATAAGAACAAGAAAAAGCAATGCGTCTACTCAAATATGAGTATCTGCAAAATAACTTTTGGAGTAGAAGGAGATAGATAGATAGATAGATAGATAGATAGATAGATAGATAGATCATTTTATATGGTCAGAAGTGTCATTTTATGTAAATATGTGTCCACTGAACACGTGACCACTTCTTATTTTTCAAAGCCCGAACATACATTTCTTCAATCTGCTTTTTCACCGACTGCATAAAGAATTGAGAAATTATCATAAATTTTCTGAAGGCGGGAAATAGGTCAAATGATAAACGGACAGTTCTTATTTTTCTTTTAGCAGCTAAAAAATAACTAATGAGAGGGGCGGAAGCCGTTTCTTGATATATGAGCCGGTGCTGAAAAGTTATCGAAACCACCAGGGCTGATGCAAGGGTCTCGTGGACTCCCACTGAGCTATGGTTAGCCCCACTACCACCACCATTACTCTGCTACTTCTCAATTTTTACAAGGCAGTATTCATAAGAAATTCAAAATTTTTTGTAACCTAATTATGTACAATAATGTATGCCATATAGGAGGCACGGTGGAGTAATGGATAGCGGCTCAGACTGAGGAATTGGAGAGCCGAGTTCAAATTCCAATCGAATATTATGTGCTAATACCCTTCTCCTCCCACCCAGCTATGGGTAAATAGCAGGACAGACTTGGATGGCAACAGGTCTATCCCTTTCCTACCACAGAAAGAAATGGTAGAATCTGCCTCATCAGTCAATGTCGAAAGATACATGATCGTCTAAGCGTGTAAATCCATGGCACGTAACTGACTGATGCAATATACGTGAAAAATTTAACTAGAATAATCGAAAGTTAATACAAATTAGAGACATGTCATAATAGATCATTCCATCTTAAATAATGTCATAATAGATCATTCCATCTTAAATAATGTCATAATAGATCATTCCATCTTAAATAATGTCATCATAGATCATTCCATCTTAAATAAATCAACAATGTTTTGAGACAATTTTTAACATCAACTTTTCTTGTTAAAAAGTTGAATAATTTTAACACATTCAACATTATGGATTAAAAATAGTGGATTTTATATACGTTTTTTTTTTTTTTAAACTTAGCATGGGCAAAACAAATTCACGTATTTGGTTAAAAAAAAACAAAAAAAAAGAATGACGTCAAAATCCGTGAAAATTTTTCATCCTTTATTAGTTGTGGTTAGTTTAATTTGTAACGTATATAAATTTAGATAGAAAAAAAAAAGTTGATAAGGGTCAAAGAGCATTGCCCGGGGCCCCCAATCAGGCTTGGCTTCACCCTCCAATGTTCGGAGTCGGGGTAGGGAGTAGTACGCAGCGGCCCTGCCTCCAAAATCTAACCAAACGACTAAATATATATATATATATATATATATATATATAATTTATTGATGGCAGTTTTCTTCATCAGACCGAAAAATCTTTCATTAGCCTTTCATTAGGTGCTTATCAATCCATGTAACATTCAAGGTATTTTGAATTGAAGCCTCTATTGGGGATTAGAATGTTCTCATTCCTCTGTCCATGTCTTGGGACATCTCGTCTTATTTAGAAATATCTATTTTGATCAATTCGCCCCAAGCAGGGCCGTCCTGGGTAAGACGATAAACTACATACGGCAGCAAGATCAGGAGGTTTTGAGGAGCATGGAACCATCTCTTAATTGCTGGTGTTCCCAGGTCCACCTTGATCCAGCGTTGTAGCACCTGTTAGGGTCCTAGCTATGGACAAATAGTTAACTATTACCAGCAATAATTTTTTGAAAAAAATTATTACCAGCAGTACAATTTTGAAGGAAAAATATTACCAGAAACAGATTTTTGACAAAACAAAATATTACCAGCAATAAAAAATGTTGTCGGAATTAAATAACCCATTGAGGTTGATATGCCGTAAAACGAAATAAACTAAACCAAACCAAACCAAGCAATGCGATAATGCCACTAAGACGCAAGGGACTACTGGGGGTGGAAGGAAATGAAAAGAAAAATGAACCAGAAACCCAATTCTAAACAGTAAGCAAAAGATAAACCTCTACTCCTCTTCAAAAAATCGGGGAGGAGTGTGAACCGGACGATAGACGAATTGAATCGTATGAAACAATTTTTTTTAAAGCAACTCGTTGATAAACAACTCAAATTTGACTAAATTTTAAATAACTCCATTGTTAACGTTAGCGTGGCTGAAGCAACTCCAAAAACAACAAAAAAGAAAATGTAAAAAGCAAAATCTCAAATTAAACAAAACGAGTGGCTGAATATGTTATTTTAGAGACAGTCATTCAAGAATTCTATCAACGAGAAAGACCCGTCAAAATTTCACTGTTTTCCTATTTGAATTTTCTGATGAATCTTAATTCTAAAGTTAATGATTGAATAAGCCCATGACGAGTTCTACGACAATAAAATATCTGTTGAAATTTCCCTCTTGCCTAGTTAAATATTTGAGCTTAACAACTTTAAGAAAATTTTACAATAGCCATCATAAGTATGAATGCAGGTCATTATTTAAAGAAGAGGGTACAAATGAAAAGATTCAAACTTGACAAGTTTTTCCATTTCACTGAAGCAGATGTTAAATATATGAGAACCTTATCACCTCTTCTATCTTCTCTTTCTTATTCTCACTGAAACCAAATGTCATCTCTGTTATATCTTCTTCCGTTTTTCTTCTTGATCAAAACAGAATAGTCCATTATTTATAAGGTATGTACTAAAGAACTAGCAGAATTATAATATGATTATTATCATAATAATAATAATAATAATAATAATAATGCTACAAGGTCTGTTTAGAAAATGATCAACCATTTAATATTAAAAATAAATAATTCTACCTTCAAAGTACTTGCTTCGAAGCTTCAGTCTTGTCCCAGCATTGCTTCTTTTAAAAACAATCACCAGAGACTGTTTAGTGAAAGATGCCCTTCAAAAACTAAGTAAGGTATTAAGTGACTAGAAATATCTGTGGAAATTTCAATTTTCTGATGAATCTTAATTTTTAAGTTAATGATTGAATAAGCTCATGACGAGTTCTATGACAATAAATTATCCATGGAAATTCCTCTATTGCCTCATTAAATATTTGAGCTTACACCTTTACTAAAATTTTACAATAACCATCATAAATATGAATGCAGGTCATCATTTAAGGAAGTAAGAGGGTACAAATGAAAAGATTCAAACTTGACAAGTTTTTCCATTTCACTGAAGCAGGTGTTAAACATATGAGAACCTTATCACCTCTTCTATCTTCTCTTTCTTATTCTCACTGAAACCAAATGTCATCTCTGTTATGTCTTCTTCCATTTTTCTTCTTGATCAAAACAGAATAGTCCATTATTTATAAAGTATGTACTAAAGAACTAGCAGAATTATAATATGATTATTATCATCATCATCATAATAATAATAATAATAATAATAATAATGATAATAATAATAATGCTACAAGGTCTGTTTAGAAAATGATCAACCATTTAATATTAAAAATAAATAATTCTACCTTCAAAGTATTTGCTTCGAAGCTTCAGTCTTGTCCCAGCATTGCTTCTTTTAAAAACAATCACCAGAGACTGTTTAGTGAAAGATGCCCTTCAGAAACTAAGTAAGGTAAGTGACTAGAAATATCAGTTAAAATTTCACTGTTTTCCTATCTGAATTTTCTGATGAATCTTAATTCTTAATTCAATGATTCAATAAGCTTCTTGCAAGTTTTATAACAATAAAATATCCGTAGAAATTCCCCTATTATCTCATTAAATATTTGAGCTTAACAACTTTAACAAAATATTGCTGTAACAATAAGTATGAATGCAAGTCATTAGTTCAAGAAGTAAGAGGGTACAAATGAAGTAAATGTTAAACACATGACAGCATTATTGCCATTCTGTCTTCTTTTTCTTTTCTTTCTGTTGTATGTTATCAAAAACAACAGTAGAAAATCAGAATTGATTTAACAATAAGTTTATTACCTTTTGGTAGAGGGAAACAATGTAGAATAGAAACTAGGAAAGAGAATGTTTAGCCATGAATGACTGTTTTCAACAAAAGCTACTGCTGCTACCGCTACTCCTCTTGATGTAGGGGTATTTTTATGTCTTTCATCCGAGTAAGATTGTTAGCCAGATCATCATTCATGTTATTTTCATTTTATGAAAACAACTTCTTAGTCGATTTATTCTTCGGCCTTCCTAGGATGTATCTTGCATCTGATGGTATATTAACTTCGCACGTTGCTTAAATTTGTGTGTGTGTTATATGTAAAATTTCAGATATAAATAAAATATATATGTAAAAAGAAAATATGAATAAACACAAAAGGAGCCAGCCCGCCAAAAAAAGAATAAGTAACTAAATAGATATAAACAAATAAGAAATAAAAAAAATATATAATATTTACTCATTTTCGTTTATTAGGCATTAAATTATATCACCTAGCGTTAACCATAGTTTATCTTGATTTCACAGTTAGCCTTAAGAATATTTTAGCTACACTTTTTAGACCGTTCCCAAATTTAAAAATCTAACGATATTTTTACGTATGTTTATAAATACATATTAAAAAAAAATTAAATCCTTACATTTACCTACAGGGCTGGCGCGTCTTACCCCAGAAAACCACGACTGGTGGGGGGACGTTTTTTGTAGCCCCGTTGTAGCCTCTGATTTTTTTCAGCACTATTTTATGGCCATCCGCCATTTTTAAAATTATTTTTAAACTGATGTTACGTTTTCAGTCATTAACTAATAATATACATCGTGTATCTGGATGGCTGATGCGGTGCGTACTATGCAAGAATCCCCGACGAGGCTGGAACCCCGCAAAAAGCTAGTTTCAGCAGCATTTTTTGCCTTTTTTCTACCTAAGTTATTTTGTCAGTCATCAACTATAATAATCAACATGGCCGGTCACCCCCGAACCTCTCATCCACGTGGGGGCTCCAAGGCTATTAGGGAGTGGGGCAAAAGTGCTAATTTCAGTAGCGTTTATTTTTCAAATTGTAATTTTCCTTCTGAACAGTTCTTTTAAATCAATTGAGAGGGTAATACATTTTGGTAAAATCATTTTTTTTTTTTACTAATAGTAATACTAACCAGAAGTCCACAGCTTATAATTAAAATAAAATTTTTAGTCCCTATTTTTTGACATTTCTAGAGAGATAAAACCGAGAAAATAATCATTTAAAAAATAAAAATGTTTAACGTTTTCAACACATGACAAAATTTTCCCGAAAAAAGAAATAATAATTTTAAAAAAAAAATTAAGACAATCCCGTTTGTGTTGTGTTGTAATCTTTGTAAAACTTGTTTTTTCAGCAGAGATGCGTCGGGGTTTAATCCTCATCGAAATGTAAAAATGTTAAACATTTAAAAAATTTAGTCATGAAAATATTGGTGGTTATTAAAAAAGAATAATTTTTTTTCGGATGTTTTTAAAATAAAAAAAAAAGAACTATTCATTATAAAAGTAAATAATTCACGAATATGTACTAAGATTTTCATTTAAATTGGATATTACCTGATTTTTGGTAATTTAAAAAAAAGCGCTGCCCTCTCCCAGTTTGTGGCTCTCAGGTTGTGAAAGTTTGAAATCGACATTTAGTAGAGAGGGGAATCCCGTATCAAAGTTTCGGATGTGGGTGATAGCCTAGGGTAGGTCCTGTTTACCTTGATAATGTCCATATGAGGATGAAACGCATTGGTAAAGGAAAGTTTTCTTTTTGTTTTTCTTCTGTCTTTATTCCTGTGATACTGAAGATTGGACGAAGTATTTATTAATTTCGGAGGATAAATTGAAGATAAGTGATTTATTTTTTAATTATTATCAGTGATATATATATATATATATATATATATATATATATATATATATGTGTGTGTGTGTGTGTGTGTGTGTGTGCGTGTGTGTGTGTAATTATAAATTAAGAAAATACCTTAAAAATCCTTATCGGTTATAATTTATTTCATGAATAGTGTTGTATTCATCCCTTCAGATGGAATATTTATAAGAAATCTTTCTCAAAAATATTCGAACTGGAGAGATGAATACAACACTATTCATGAAATAAATTATAACCGATAAGGATTTTTAAGGTATTTTCTTAATTTATCATTATAAATTATTTTGTAAATTAAATTACATTCAACTCTCATTGAATTAAAATTCCTCTTCGGAATAATGCCTACCAATTACAAATTGGTATTATATATATATATATATAATCAAGGAAATGTGAGGCAAGAAGATTGTGTTGTATCATTTGTTCAAGTGGAGGAAATTTTCACCCGGAATCCTGACTTTTAACACATTCTGGATTATTTTCACCAGAGATCTGATAATGCTTGTAAAGAAAATATTATTTTAGACACACACACACAAAAAAAAAAAAATCTTCAAATTCAATTTAATTGGAAAACTAGTCCAATTTATCCAGAGTCCACCTTACATTATTTTTAATGTATTTGGTTAAGAAGAAAAAAAAATAATTAAAAAAATTGCAATTTATGAACATTTTTTTTTTTAAAAAGAAAATTTATTTTTCTCTCAATTACCAAGACACGATCACATCCATTTCAGGAGTTGAAATTATGAAAGACGAAATCGGTTTAATGAACAAATGTCAAATAAAAATGTCTCATTCGTGTTTCGTTCAGCAATGTTTAGTTTCTTTAACATTTGAATCCAAATTTCCTATAACAGAAAATCGACCATTTATTCAATCGATACTTGAACACTGATATGTGTTTTTTTTTTTGTTTTTTTTATCCGTCTGGTTTCGTTTTTTAATAATTTTTTGTTTTTTTTTTGTTTTTGGCCCCTTGAGCTTCTGTTTGAATTTCTCGGAAGGGAAGTTATTCATTCAACACCGACCAGACCGGTGATGGCGTTATTGAAGCAGAAGCCAGTAAGACGCTGTCGTCTGTCTTTACAAGCCGGTGTTCCGTTTTTTGCTTGTATTTTTTATTTTTTATTCTTTTTATTTATGTTATTATTTTACTCAGATTGACGACCTCTTAAGCAAGGGATACAAAAAAAGAGTAATCTTCTATTCAGAAGGTAGAACCGAGTCTTTCAGAAATAATCCATCCCTTACACATCATAGGTCACAGAATCATGGGAAAAAAAGCGCTGATATTCGTATGTCTCCATCTGAAAGAAATATGGAGAAATTGTTGTTTTTTTCAAGTCTTATTTTTCTTGAAGAGCTCCTTTATTCCGTTTTTATTAATAAGGTAATGGTAAAGTCTTCCAGTATGAAGAATAATTGTCATATGTTGATAATTAATCAAAGATTCACAAATTATTTGTGGATAAAACATCCACTCAAATAAACAGAGAATTAAATAAACTCAGCAAATTACGCAGTACTTACATCGATTAGCCGCGTTACTCAGAACGATTACTTCGTTACTTATGTAAATGTAAAAACAGTTTTGTCAATAATATAAGTGACAAATGGCTATAAAAAAGACACTGTTGATTATTTGCGGCTATTTTTTAAATAATGCACTGACAATAATTATAAGTAAAATGATGCACTAAAATAAGTAACAAAGTAATCGTTTTAAGTTCTCTGAATGTCGATGCTTTAAATAAAATAACTAAAAAAATGATGTGTGTAGTGTATATGTGTGTGTTTATATCTTATACAATGAAGTACATATATATATAATTATATAAGATATATAAGATATATATATGTATTTGTGTCTAAATTTATGGAATGAGGAGTTCTTATTATTTACATTATTTAAAGTCGAACGAATGTCTTCATCTTTGTTGTTACGGTCACATCGTTTCGGCCGTTACGCTTTCAGGCTCTCTTCAGGTAACATTCAGAATTGAATGATTGATTTGTTTTTTATGGTTTATCAACCTTTTTCAGGTTATTTAAAGCCAGAAAATATTTTTATTGCAATAATGTTATGGAGTTAACGATTTACTGATAAAGTTCTACTAATTAATCCATAGATGGGGGTTTGAGATGAGGTGGATCCATATCTTTCCCAAGTGCACTTGCGCGTAAGTAAATAAACGAGTTCCAGTTCCGAGATGTTTATCGATTACACCATCCGCACATCCAAGCTAACAGTATTCCAAAGTGGTCACCCTGGTATACCCAAGTGGTCACCCTGGTATTCCCAGGTGGTCACCCTGGTATTTCCAGGTGGTCACCCTGGTATTCCCAAGTGGTCACCCTGGTATTCCCAGGTGGTCACCCTGGTATTCCCAGGTGGTCACCCTGGTATTTCCAGGTGGAAACCCATCTAGTGACTGGAAAGGTGCAATGATGATCTTTGGTGATCGTCCAAGGACCGGCATTTCAACGAGATATGGCCGTAAGCCTGGTAACATTCACGAGATTTTGAACTTATTCAATCTACTCTGGTAGTTGGAGATTCGTCTCCAGCTGTGCTGGTCAAACTCTGCCTCCGAGCAGAGAGGATCTCCAGACGAGGCTATGTCGAAGGGCAGAGTCTTGTCTCGGGAAACAGCTACCCGACCCCGTTTTATACGGGGTCTACGGGAATTTTTAGCCGAGCCTACGGGATCGGATACTCCACATTAAATTCGGCCTTGTGCCATATCTGACCGCGTCGGGCGGTTGGTAGATATCCTACTCTGGTAGATTGTTCTCACCCGCTGTTAATGTCTAAGGGAGATAACTCGACTTGGTTAATTGCCCATCTATCGCTAGAAGCGTTTCCACTATGTCTGAGTATATCCTTACTACCCAGTCCAGGAATTGAACTCACAATTAGTGCTATCAAAAGCTTTAACCCTCTAGGCCATTATCACATGATCGCCACAGCAAAGATGAGGATATTAGTCCGCCTGTAAAGAATGTACATAATAAACCTATTTTATTGTATGTAGATAAAAATATATAACAACAACAAAGTTACGTATAACAAAATATGTCAATCTGTAAATTACTGATGAAGAAGTGTAATGTGTTCAAGGCGAGTAGATTTTTGCAAATAAAGTGCTCAATATTATATATATATATATATATATATATATATATATATATAGAGAGAGAGAGAGAGAGAGAGAGAGAGAGAGAGGAGGAGAGAGGGAGAGAGGGAACAGGGATAGTTTGTAGATAACTAAAAGTTTAAATAACTTATGGTCCAACCTGATGTTTCGCAGAAATATCGTCTACCGTCCCGCTCGGCAGAGAAGTACAAACCTATTGAATTCAATAGATTCAGTAAAGTTTTATTGTAGTTTCGCAGATACTAATGAATTCAATAGATTTTTAACTGAGCCTTACGAACGGGACGGTGTTTCTGCCAAATTTCAAGTCGGAACATAAATCATTTGATTTTTTTATTCATATATTAACTAGATTAAATTATATATGAATTGTATATTAAAGTAACTTATATATATATATATATATATATATATATATATATATATATGAAAAAAAATATACGGAAAATCTAACAAAAATCCTAATATGCAATTATACTGTTTTAATGTTAATATAATGTCAACGTCGGACGTTTATTATTATATTAACATTAAAAACAGCATAATTGCATATTAGGATTTTTGTTTGTTTTTTCCGTATATTTTTCTTCATACTGTCGGATCTATATCCATATATTTACTTATATATATATATATATATATATATATATATATATATATATATATATATATATATATATATATATATATATATAGGGTCTCCATAAAGTTCGTGTGCACTTTAAAAAATTATAACTTTTATTCGTATTTGCAGTAGAAATAATTTGTAAAAAGGATTAGAAAAAAGTAAATCTATATTTTTTAAGGTTTTATTGAAATTTTATTTCAGTTTCCACATGACCTCCATCATTAGTAATACAAAGGGTAATACGATTTTGCAGTTCACGGAAAACATTTGCCAACTGATTTACAGTAATGCCTGAAATCACATTAGTTATTTTAGCTATACTTAAAACTAGGTACATTAAACTTTATAACATTTGTTACAGATTATTTCTATCGCAGATACAAATAAAGCTATAATTTTTTAAAGTGCATACATATATATATATATATATATATATATATATATATATATATATATATATATATATATATATATATATATATATATATATATAATATCCAATTTATTATAATTAAATTATACATACTAAATTATGTATATATATATATATATATATATATATGTGATTTAATTATACATAATAGATGATATCGAGTCATTCGGAAAATCAGAAGATTTACCTTAAACTCAATCCAGAAAATCTGGGAGAATATATTTATTACTTCCGGAATGAACAAAGAATTATAAAGAAAAGATAAAGAATAAATATTAACGGCTTTTTTTTTTTTTATAAAAATTACGCAATTCTATTCTTTTCTTTCATTGCGCTTAGGGAAAAAGTAGTAAATTATTTATTATTTAAGCATACATAGAAATACACACGCGCACACACACATTTCTTTCTTTCGTTTTGGGAACTGATGAAGCCTAGAAAGGCGAAACGCGTAATCAAATATAGCTTCAGTGAAACGCTTTTCCATTTTTTATATTTCTATTAAAAAAATTAATGCCAAAATGAAAAAAAAAATGTGATGAGTTAAGCGGTTTACGTCTTCATCAATAATTTTCTTAAAATTGCTAAGATATCTAAAAATATATATAACATTTCATCATTCATATAGATATGTGTGTCTGTGTGTCTCGTTAAAGATGACTGACAAAGTTTTTTTATTTAATTTTTCTTGTGTTTGTGCAAGTGTTTTCTTTTCTGGACACAAAATGTGTAAAAATTGTCCAAACGTTCAGCATATCCAAGCGTTTTCAGTTATTCGTTTAGCCATTATCAATTTTTTTTTAAAATTAAAACAACTCACCTCACCATGAAAAATAAGAACACACCTTAAAAAACAAAGCTGCAGACAATCAATATTATTTACGAGTTCAAATGCCCCTTAACAAACTGTGTTCCTGATCAAAACAAACTCATAGATAATTATATTGGGCATACTATTACATCCCTATCTTGACAACTCACGTTACACGTACCTGGCCAGAGCTCAACCAGGTTTGATTTAAACACACCACGAAAACCTACCAAACCTCATTCGAAACATACAAGTAGAAAATACAAGTTGACCAAACTATATATCCATTTACTGTAGTCACATGAGCTTCAAAATTAGATCTTCAAAGGTTGCGTGATACGCGAGTATATATATATATATATATATATATATATATATATATATATATATATATATATATATATATATATATGTGTGTGTGTGTGTGTGTGTGTGTGCGCGTGTACGCGTGCTCAAAAGCATATTCATACGTAAATACAGATGTACTGATTTTCCGTCAAATGTTGGTCCGGTGTATCTTGTAATCCGGACAGACTTACTAGTAAACATTTGAATTTCATGCGACTGCCGGACTAATCCCCGAGCGGCCACAGGTGGCGTTGTGTGTTGTACGCTCTCACTGAATGTATACACTTGTAGAGTTAGTGCAGCTCCATTGATTTTAGTGTAAATCCTACCCTGTTTGTCTCCTATTTAATCTTCGATATGACTTCCAAGTAAAGTGCAAGTGTTCGCGCTGGTGTCCAGGGTAAACACTACTCAGTGTCGATGCAACCAGACATGGAAGTGTTGAAAAAAAAATAAAATTCGACCTTGTTATTCTCACAATCGATGATAATGTGAAGATTTTTTTTTCGTTTTTTTTTTTTACTTTGATTTTCATTCTGTACAAAGGCTAAGAGCTACTCGAGGTATAGTGTTATAGAGTAAGAAAGAGAGTCTTTGCAGATATGTGAAGAATATAACGGTTGACACTTGAATAGGCCAAGTCTGTAGTGATCGTGAAAACATCCTCTTCGGAGTCGGTCCCACAGAGCAGTGGTTCGTGCGAAAAAATGGATTTACATCTGACCAAAGGAATATGAAAGGAATTAGGGTGGTTCGTTACAATGGGCGTGGTATGGCGGGGTTTTAAGCGTGAGGGTTAGAACAGGTGGAACGAAGGAATGTAGTTGAGTTGCTAGGTAAGATTATGCATCTAGTTTTATCAAGATGACATTGACCGACACTGGAGAGGTACGGCATATAGGAAGACTCAGTATCATTGGTATGCTTGAAAGAGCGTTGAAGAGTCTTTCGAAAAGGTAGGAATAATAGAAAATCTGAGGAAAAACTGTTGAAATCACCCAGAGATTAGGCCAATATCATATTGATAAAACTAGACGCATAATCCTACCTAGCAACTCAATAAGGCCGACAAGTGAAAAGAATTTATCTAAACTTAAAATTTCCGACAACTACTTGAAAATAGTAAAAGATTTAGTCAATAAAAAGCAAATTAATACCAAACGGTTACCTAAAGTAGGAATTTTCGCTGTAGACTGTAATCGAGTGGTTCATGGGAAGAAGCTGCTTAAATGGAACTTACATCTGACCAACGGAATATGAAGGGAATGAAGGTGGTTCGTTACAATGGGTGTGGTATGGTGGGTCTTGACCGTCAAGGTTAGAATTGGTGGAACTAAAGGATATAGTTCGCCTGAGCACTTCCCATGGAATTAGCGATAGAGTAACGAGAGGCTTACGATATTTAATCTGTGGAGAATGATTCATCACCCACAAGGACGCGGAGATGATTTTGGAGCTATATCGAGACTGAAAAGTGAAGATTGGGCCGCTTTAGTTCATATTTCGCAGCAGTACTTCCTTTTCTTGTCTGATCTGGCTTTTTGGGGGGGGGCGTTTTTTGTTTTTTTTTTTAATATCAGGAATGAAACCAGAGCACAGAGCCTGAAATATTTGCACAAGATTTGGAATGTAGCTACGTGCATTTCTCAATCTTTAAAGCCTAAAGGAAGTACTGTCTAACGAAGTTATCAATTGAGAGTAATTTCTAACGTTGTTTCCTTGCGCTAACATTATCACCGATGATCTTCCGTATATTCTCAATTGAATTGTGATATGGACTCTGATTGGGCTTTGCCATAATCTCGACCTTTTTTTTTTCACTTCCAAGTATCTTTTGGCCGTTTTACAGCATGACAAGAATCATTGTCTTAAATAAAGAAGGGTCCAGGAAAAGCAGTTGTTCTCAGAGAAAGGACAATATACTGTTCAAAAGTATTTTTATATGCTGCAACATTTACTTTGCCATGTAACCGACACCAACTCCAGAGAACTTTCCACTGCTAAAAAACAAACAAAAAAAACAAACAAAAAAAAACGAAAAAAAAAAAAGAAGTACAATACCACCTCTAGATTTTAATGAATTTTTTCACACACTTGTGAAGAATTTTCTCACCTTTACACCACGACATACTCTTTGCTGTCGGGGAGTCAATCAAATTAAACTTACTTTCGTAACTGAAGAATACACATGCATAAATCTAATCTATCAAGACAACGTGGGTTTTGGCGTCAGGAGAGTTGGAACAAAGCCTTACTCTCTATAAATGTCGCAACGCTTACTGCCGAGATATTTGCATGTCAAGTTTTTCAGTTACCTGATGTTCAATGCCGACAGGTGTGTCAAGATGGTCCAAAATAGAGGGATTCTTAATTGTCTGGTTTTAATCAAGGAGTTGCCTTACATAAAAGCCCTGGTATTTTAAGGGACCTCTTTAGGAGCCTGTATCATGAGAACGTTTTAATATTGTATAAATTACACTTTGATCTAGGAACAAGCAGAAATCGTCAGCCCTTAAGCTTTTATGTTACAACTCTATAGCGCAGGGATTCACCAACTTTGCAAGGGGTTGCCATCATGATAAAACTGGAACTTATGCTGCAGATGAATAGCATTTGTTTACAGTACAATGTTGCAATATTTTTCGAGGGGTGGGGTCGGGGTTAAAAACTCACCCGTAAAGATAATTGACAATGTTCTCTAATTTTGAGCGCTATACATTTTCTTTTGGACTAAACAGTTTTTGTGCTATAACTTTCTTTATATTGAGTCCGTTTTTATGCAAGTTCATAATACAGAGCCAGATTTTTTTTAAGAATATTTTTATAGTAATCGAAACTGTACAACTGGAAGATTTTTACTTTTAAACTTTCATTCTCTACTACTGAATATGTGTACATTCAAGTACATGCTCATACACACATTATACACACACACATACACACAAACACACACACATATATATATTGAAACCTAACCTGAACAAAATAAACTATGAAATCTCCACAAATATTCTTAGATGCCTATAATTGATAACAGAAGCCATTGGTTTATACCAACGGCATCCCATACGTAATAATTCTCGTTTTCACTCTCACGTGGTCATGTGTGACGTCATGAGCTGCGACGCGATTTTCACTTCCGCCTCTCGTATTCACGAGTTTGTCGTTGCTTTGAAATTTTTCATGCAACAAAAACAGACTATCATTATTGTTTCGTCCGTGTATTGGTTGAAATGTAATTGTCATCTTTGATAATGGCTTATGTAAGCCGAAAGCTTAGATTGGATTTAAACATGTATCAATATGGTGATTTCCTTTCGTCTTTCAATGATAATCTTATTAAGCTTATCAGACAATATGAAAGGAACTTACTTAAAATAAATAGACAAAACTTGTCTATATTATTTAATAAAACATGCATCAATGAAAAATTGCTGCCTAAATATACACAATATATATATATATATATATATATATATATATATATATATATATATATATATAGTACATAAAAGATTAATGGTCAGAGTTGAATCAGACCAGGAAACAGTACTATTAAAAAGTGCTCAATACAACTGTGAAAAAAATACATGTAGAGCTTTTAACTTTAAAAACCAGGAGTTACCTTGGTTTCAACCTTACGGTCTCCTCAGGCGATTTTCATCAATTAACCTCAAAACGCTTTATTTTAAAAAAATTATGGACGCTATATTATTTTAAAAAAATAAATAAACAAACGCACGACGTTGGCTGTGATAGAAAGAGAATGTGAAAAAGAAAGGAGGAGGAGAAGAAAGGGGAACAGAAGAAAAGCAAGAGCATTATAAATATATCGATGGGGGAGTCAATTGAAATTTTTTTTTATCCAGCCTCATTTGAGCTTAAGAATTTTTTAAAAAGTGCTCAATATCAGGGATAGAGCGTATGTAAATATAAAATATAAAAATGGACACTGAGGTCAACATTGAGCAGCAACAGTCTGCTTCCCTCCATGGCGTTCACACATAAAACAGACTGTCGCTGTTCGGTGTTGACCTCAGTGTCCGCTTTTATATTTACATACACTCTATCTTTGATATGGAATACTTTTAAAAATAGAATTCATTAAATTATATTTTTATCATATATATATATATATATATATATATATATATATATATATATATATATATATATATAGAGAGAGAGAGAGAGAGAGAGAGAGAGAAATAAAGAAAAGTTCAGATGCACTGCTCATCAGGGTCTGATATTTATCTGTCTGTGATGGGCAATGTATCAATGAAACTTGAAGTCGGAAAGCTAAGTCTTTTGAACTTTTCTTTATCTATTAAATACTGTTGTTCTAATTTTTAACATTGACCACTTTCTTTACAAAAATCTGCTCGCCTTTAAACGCATTAAAACACAGTAATTTGCGTGTTTTGGTAGACGTTAACGATATGCATTATATATATATATATATATATATATATATATATATATATATATATATATATATATATATATATTTATTTCAAACATTATAGTGGATTTGAAATAGTCACCCATTTTTTAATTTTGTTTTAAACAGTGTTCTATTGGCCTGCGCATTCGAGAAATCTTAAAGGAAAAGCCCTCCACGGAAGGGAACGAAACCGCGTCCGTCCCCCTTTGTATGGGAAACCACCGTTTGATCCGAGATGATCTACCGCTCGGCTCGGCTACGGGGAGCGTCACAGTTCTGCAATAATCTATTTGTCCCTTTTAAAAGAAAGCACACTTCCTGCGGCAGATTATTTTCCGGAAAACCCATATCTGCTCAAATATAATCAACTACAAGAACATTTGAAGTAATAAAACATGTCGGATTAAAAATAAACCCATTACTTCTTTAGAAGCACACACGCATGCATATATATATATATATATATATATATATATATATATATATGAATAACGACCAAAGGAAAACTTAGCTAAATCGTTTCGTCCTTTGAGGAACTTTATTTGCCTCAGAGGACGAAACGCATTAGCAAACACGTCTTTATTCACATTGTCCTTTTAGAGATATAATCTATCTGAAATTTATATATATATATATATATATATATATATATATATTTCAAGAAGCTGGAAAGATATATGGTAGCAATATTCTAATAGACATAAATAGGCAAGCGCACACACACATACATACATACATACATATATATATATATATATATATATATATATGTAAATATAAAAGTGAACATAAATGAACACTTAGAGGCGACAGTCTGTTTCATGCTAGACGCAATCGTCAGGATGATTGCATATAGCATGAAACAGACTGTCGCCTCTAAGTGTTGATTTCTATGTTCACTTTTATATTTACTATCTCTCTATCTCTGATATTGAGCACTTTATCCCATAAATATAGCACATCTTAAGACTATATTTCTTCATATATATATATATATATATATATATATATATATATATATATATATATATATATATATATAGGTAGTACCTCAGATCAGAGTGAAGTTTGCCTAAATGGTAAAACCTTGGAAGTTTGTAATATCTCATTGCGTGTTGTTATACTGTTTTCACTCTTGTTCAATGAGAGTTTCCGGTCGAGTTTCTGCGAATGCCCACAGTGAGCAGTATCACTGGCGCAACCACAACTGTAAGACACTACGTTAGCATCACATGACCTGCAGTCTTCGATATCGGCTGATATCCAACTTGTGTCTGATTGGATGCTCAGTTGGCGTCGGCCGCTCGGGATGCTCGACAGAGAGGCACAGTAACCTTCATCGGAAGTATAACTACACGTGTCCCCTTTCAAGTTCTGAAAATTCTTATTCTTTTCGCTTACGGACAATTCCGTCGGAGATACGCTTTGATTGTCGGGATGTTTCTGGTTATACGAATGCACCGACTCTGTCTTCTTGAAGATTTTGCCGTGTTCCAAGTCTTTCAGGTTTTGGTATTCCGAGTACTTTTCCGAATTACTTGAAATTTGACTCGGGAGTAGTTCCTTTGAGATATGCACCTGACTTTGATATTGGTAATGTTTCGAAACGTCTCTAAGATCGGTGCTGCTCGATGCGCGACTGGCTTTGTGACTAGACACCGTCTGTCTTGGTTCCAGTTCCTCAATGCAGTTTTGGTTAAGAGGTACTCGTCTCAAGACGCCAGATTCTTGATTTTTCCTCTGTAATGATTCCAAAGAAGAAATTGGACTTGTGACAACGGCTTGGTCCACTTCACCTGTCTGCCTTTTCGTTAACTCGTCACCAACTGACGAATCACGGGACAAGGTTTCATTACTACTTTTAAATAAAGGAGAATTTTGACAGGACGTGCGCCTTGTCTGTGAAGAGGTCACAAAGTTCATATCACTTATCTTGCTACTTGATCTCGCCGTAAAAGAACTTCTTCGGATTACAGTGACGCCAGTTGCGCCCTCTAGTGACTCGCTCTGTCGGCTGGGGGTTCGATTAGAACAGGCCGATTCGTTTTTGTCTTTTTTCTCTTTATCGTCGCCGATTTTCGGCTGGTACTGTCGCATGACGGCGTGCATTGGACTCGGGTATTCGTGACTGGCCGACAATGTCGGCATCTTGCCTTTCTGTTTAGTGAGGACCGCATGACACTGGAAACTCGCCCGCCGCATTGTCGTGAACCTCTCGGTCTGGACTGGTTTTTCGTTTTCTGACTGGCTTGTCCTTTCTCGCTGCTGGGTGGATTTGAAATCGTGACAAAAGTCTGTTGATCTTCTTGATTCTTCTAATGTCGGATAACCAGAGACGCTCATCGGTCTTCTGACATGGCGACGATAACGCGTCGCCATGTTGGAATCTGTCAACTTCCGGTCGATCTGTACGCATTCGAATGTAGGTGTATTTTTTTCCTCTTTTACACTCTCTTCGCTAATCCTTTCAAGGTTTGAAACCGACAAACGATCTCGACAACTTGACAGCCATTCGTAAGTCTGCAAAAAACAAAAAAAAAATAACAGAATCAATAAGAATAAGATGTAAGTCTGTGTTAAGAGATGAAATAAATAAAATACTCTGAAATCTTAAGATTCGGACGCATCACCCAATCCAGGCCAGAAGACCAGATCTGATTGTCATAAATTTAAAAAAAAAAATAAAGAATGGTAAATGGTAAAAATGGTAAATCGTGGTTTTCTCCTGTTCTGGTAGATCACAGAGTCAACCTGAAAGAGAGTGAAAAGTTAAAAAAGTATTTCAAACGGCAAGATAGAGCTGTGGAAATTGTGAAATCTGAAAGTGGCAGTCGTCGCAGTTGTTATCGGAACACTGGGAAATGGTATAGATTATTAAAATGACTGAGGGAAGTAACCATAAATTAATTTACTGTCAAAAGTTAATTTACATCCTCATAACAATATTTTTCATACGAGAAGAAATATTTATCTTCCAGGAGAAGCGGCTTATTTGGCCTTACTTCTGACCTTTCATGACCTTCAACGTGGACCTAGGTGAACTTTACATAAACTTTGACACTCTCTGAACCTATCTGCATTCCAAAATTTGGTTGAAATCCATTCAGTAGTTTCTGAGTCCATAGCAGACCGGCAGACATTTCATTTTATTTCTATACTATTATATTACTATTCAAGTAGGTGGAGCTTGTGAGCCCGGGGAGGCAATCCATCTAGGGGGAAGGGAGACCCTGATTTAAAACCTCCGCTGCCTTGCGGGTATATTCAAAGCAAGGAAAAGGCTATGGAAGTAAATCCAGACAGAAAACATAGAATGAAGCCCCGAAGGTGATTGGCTGTCAACACCGACAACCTTTAGGCAACTCACGTAGCCAATCCCGACCCAAATATAATACCCTGTATTCATTTGAATCTTGTCCGTACGGGAGGGACATCTGACCTGGGTAGTGCACGGACTCCATTACCATCGAACAGGCCTGTGCCCTCGAGAGAACACTCCAGTTTCACCACCAAGGTACTTAATTATAACCAGAGCACTACATTTGTCTTGGAAAATAAACGGATGCCAATTATATATATATATATATATATATATATATATATATATATATATATATATATATATATATTAAAAAAAGAGAAGTGCCGAAACGTTTTTTTTGTAATGTGGATTTATTGCCAAAAATATTATACTTTGTTTTTACATAATTTCACGAATGTTTCTGGTCGAGAATATTCCACATTGAACATGAAGAAAAATTTTTATTATTTTTAAAATATGTAAAAATCTTCATGTTCAATGAAGACGGTTCTCGAGACCAGACCAGAAACACGTGTCGTGAAATTATGTAAAACAAAGTATAATTTTTTTTCTCAATAAATTCACATTACAACCAAAAAACGTTTGCGGCACCCCTCTTCTTTTTAATATACATACTTTTCTCTCTCTCAAGTTGGAACCACTACAACATATTTCTTTTATATATATATATATATATATATATATATATATATATATATATATATATATATATAGATAGATAGATAGATAGATAGATAATAAATGTGAACATTGAAATCAACACTTAGAGGTGACAGAGTGTTTCATGCTAGACGCAATCGTCAGGCCTGATTAGAGATATTGAGCAATTTATCCTGTAAATATAGCACAACTTAAGAGTATATTTCTTCATATATATATATATATATATATATATATATATATATATATATATATATATATATATATATATATATTTATATATAAAAAAATTATTAATAATACAACTCAAAGACACTTATTAAAATAGGTAAAAGAATTAGTAGAATTTAACGAATTTTTTAGGCCAGTACAATTTTTGTCAAAAAGTGTTCAAAAGATAACTTGAGCGAGAATGTTCAATAAACCAACTTCCTCTATTAATATACTGTATTACAATATTCTTTATATTAGACATTTTTTAAACATTTAACCCCAAGCAAGGCGGGTGGGCCAGTAGCACGCAAGGGGTTACAGAAAGTGAGATCAAGAGTAAAGAGTAAAGAAGGGTGTTCGAGGAAAGGATATAGAGAAGGACGGGGATCAGGATCAAAGCATCAGAAGATGTCAATTGACATTACATTTGAATATTTAAAGATTATAGCTGTCAAGGAAGGAAGTAGGAGAAAGCGGGTTCCACTGTCGGGAAGTGTGGGAAAAGAAGCTGTTGGAGTAGAAGAGACGGCCACATTTAATCGTTTCGACAGTGAAAAGGTGGGACCGAGATGCCAACCTAGTAGCTCGCTTAAATTCATACAGATGAGATATCAGAAAAAGTCATGGTTCGCGTAGTAAATTACTAGCACGTTTCGGCGTTAAGTAATGGTTAACGAGTTCATCTGTCTGACCATTTTCTATATATTTTTTAAGAATTTTTTTTAAGCATTTCAGCCCAAACAAGGCCGGAGTGCCGCTAGTATGCAGAGGGTTACAGAGAGCAAGAGTTAAAAGGGGCGTTTCAGGAAAGGATAAAAAGAAGGCCGATCAAGATCAAGACATCAGAAGATGTCGATTGACATTACATTTGAATATTTGAAGATTACAGCTATCGGGGCAGCAAGTAGGAGGAAGGAGTTCCACTGCCGGGAAGTGCGAGAGAAGGAGCATTTGTAGTAGAAGCGGCTGTTACATTTAACTGTTTCGACAGTGAAAGAGTGGGACCGAGATGCCAACCTAGTAGCACGCTTAAATTCATGCAGTCGGGGCACCAGCGAAAGTAGCTCGCCAGAGTAGTTGCCATGAAAATATTTGTAAAAAAGATAGAGGGAAGCCACATCATGTCTGTGAGAACGTGACTGGGGTCAAGATGCCAGGTCAGGACCTATCACATTGCATATATTTATTAATATTATTATATTATTATTATTATAATCATAATCATACTTATTATAAAACCCAGGTTGTGTGTGTGTGTGTTCGTTTATATATGGGATCGGATTTCCTACATTTTTCAACCGATTTCAACAAAACTTCACTTTTTTTTTAGCAGGTAGTGTTTCTTATTGTCTTGCACACTTTTTTCTTTATTTTTACATTCGGAATGCTTTAAAAATTCCATTTACAAGACAATTGTTTATAATAAAATTCTATTCAATCGGTACACTCATAACGATTGAAAACAATGTTTTTGTTTGAGCTTGGGTTTGACCAATTCGTAAAAAACAAAAACAAAACAAAAAAAAAACTAATTAAGACATGCGTGTCCGTCAACCTTAAACAATAATCTTTGTCAATTTTATTTTTCAGTCTTTATGATGGTCGATACTTGATCTATCTCTCACTGTTACATCCCCGGGCAACGCCGGGCTCTACTGCTAGTAATTAATAAATCAATAAATGTTTAGTGGACTTATGTCATACACCGACTCCAGAGTTACGCGTGAAGTCGTTCACCAGGATCAGATGTTTGATAAATCTATTAGACATTACTAGAATACCTAATATCTAATAATCAGTATTTTGTTGCGTTAACTTTCCTCCCTCTTCCCTAATTAGTATGCATCACGCTTGATCAATCAAGTGACCGTTAACGTCCAGTCATGTGACCCTTAACGACCACTCATGTAACCCTTAACGACCGATAAGTAAATTTCTGTACATCTGTATATTTATAAAGGTAAAAACCACTAAGGGCAAGATGTCTCCCATAAACAGACTTTTGCAAATGACGTGTTGGACTTGCGAGTAAAGACAGATTTGGTAACAACCACTAGCTTTCCTTTTCAGGGTAAGGCAGAAGACATATAGCGCATTTCTTCATTTTGTTAGCATATTCTTTTATTCAGTCAGTTATGTGCCATGCGTCTTTTAATACATGACTAACGAGGCAGTAGGTTGCCATTTCTTTCTGCGTAGACCAGTTGCCATCCAAGGCTATAGAACCCGGTCTGTCCTGCTATTTACCCATAGCTTGGGGAGGGGGAGAAGAGGAGGATTCATACCTTTCCCAAGGTTATTAGAACGTAAGTGAATGTAATGGATTCGACTAGAATTCGAACTCGGCTCTCCGATTCCTCAATCCGAGCCGCTTATCCATTACTCCACCGTTACGTTCTTCCATCTTCGAGATTGTATTTTCGGAATTTTTCGGTATTCATTCCCATCGTCTTCGAGATGATATAATTAACAAAAAATACCATTTTGAAAAAATCAATGAACTTTAAAAGATAAATAAATGGCCAACACATTCCACTATGTTAATAAATTATACGATTGCCTCTCCCAGGGGTATATCATTCTGAAAACTACCTTGGCAGAAGGTCTTGTTTCTGTGATTGACGTAAACGATGAGTTTAATTAGGTGACGTATCCAGAAAGTAGCTGTAAAAATCTGTTACCGCGAATCATTCTTGACAGAGATCAATAATCCTGATCAATATGGTATACATGTCGTAAGGTAGGTAACAGTCTAAGATTGTGACGTGTCAACAATTTCTTATAGGACGACTAAAGACTTCCCGTCTAGGAAAAAAATATCATCTAATAAAAAATATCGTTAGACGGCAAAATATCATCCAATAAAATGACGATTTAGGAAAGCATATACATGAAAATATAATCTTAGCAATCACCTTTTATAATAGAATCCAGTAATAATAAAAGCGTATCATCGATTAAATTTAGTTTTAGAATGTATTCTATTACTAAATAAAATCTAGTTTTACAACATATCATCCAATAAAACCCAATCTTAGACGTCATATCATCCATTAAAATACAAACATAGGAAAGCATAGTCAGTAAAATATAATCTTAGAACGTGTGATATTTTACAATACAATCCAATAACAAAAAATGGGAGGCGCGGTGGAGTAATGGTTAGAGGCTCGGATTGAGGAAACAGCGAGCTGAGTTCGAATTCCAATCGCATCCATTAGAGTTACTTACGTTTTAATACCATAAGGAAAGGTATGAATCTTCTTCTCTCCCCCAGCTATGGGTAAATAGCAGGACAGACCGGGTTCTATAGCCTTGGATGGCAACATTTTCTACTGCTTCGTCAGTCATGTATCCCACATAACTGACTGAATAAAAAATAAAATCTAGTCTTAGCATGATTTTATCCAACATGATCTAAACTTACGACAGCATACAAATATCGTAAAAATCTAGTCTTATAATGATAATACCATCCAATAAAAGACAGCCTTAGGAAAGCATATCATCCAATAAAATCCAGGCTCAAAAAATGATATCCAATAAAATTCAAGCAATATCGTCCAATAAAATCCTGTCTTTGAAAACGCGCATCATACATTGCCCACCTTAAAAAAATGCTATCAGTTTTGCTCATTATAGAATGAACGAGGCCGCGGAAGTTATCCAGTTAACATACGGCTTTTATGTGCTGTGAATAAAAAACTTTTTTTGTAGACTTGTCGGGAAACGTTGTGTTTCTTTCGGTAAATTTCTTTCGACAGTGTTGGTATTTTATTTTATTTTTTAAATGATTTATCCTGATTTTTGTGTGATTTATCGTCTAGTGTTTTATGTCATGTGTTAGCGTCTCGATTGCCAAGACAGGAAATGCCTCAGGGCCCACCCGACCCTGTCATGGAGTATCATTCAAGATTTATGGGAGAAAATGAATTGACAATATGACACCCGGGGTATCTTATGAATGTCAAAATAATGGAGATTGATGAATCCGCGACTTTTTTTATTTTTATTTCGATTCTAACGAGGATCATTATAACAAGATGTTTTTGTTTGTGAATAAAATTATTTTGCAACAAGTTGTCTTTTTCATAGTAGACCAACAAAACGATTTCCCTTCCTCCTTCTCCTGGCTGCTGGAAGATCCTATGCCTGGCAACAGGACTCTGCACCATGTCACACAAACAGAAGAACCCAATAATGGCTGTCAGACAATATCTGCGACATCACCCCTTACATCTGGCCATCTAACAGACTGCAACCCCCTTGATTATTATGTGTGAGGCGCAGTTGAGCAAGCAACCATCAAAACTCCTTGTAACACTAAAGATGAACTGGAGGCAAGAATTATGGCAGCATTCACCAACTTAAACAAGGAGACCGTCCAGAAGAGTTGCAGCAGATTCCGAAATCGTTTGGAGGCCGTGGTTTAAGCCAATGGCGATTTTATTGAATACATTTACTCTTTATTATTTCAAGATATTTTTTGTGTAATTTTGGTAAATATATCTGTTAAAATGAGATGTCAGTGTTATTTTCATTTTTGCATAATATATATATATATATATATATATATATATATATATATATACTCGGAGAGCCAAGTTCGAATTCCAGTCGAATCCAAAAACAACAGTAGAAAACCGGAATTGGTTTAACAACAAGTTTATTACCTTTTTGTACAGGGAAACATAATGGAGAATAGAAACTAGGGAAAAGAATTAACTGTTTTCAGCAAAGGCTATTGCTGCTACTGCTGCTACTGCTACTCCTCTTGATGTAGGAGTATTTTTATGCCTTTCTTCCGACGGCCGAGTCCAAACTTGTAGGGAAATATTCTCCCTCACAAGAATTATAAGGAAACATTCGACATTCATTGACCGAAAAGTTAGCGTTGCTAAATCTATAAAATCTTTCATTTAAAATAGTTTTTTTCAGCAAATTATATTTCTCAAACGCACAGTTGTCGTTCTTTCTGGTATTGATATTTTGATATTGATGGGAGTTTCTTTCCTAGCCTTTTGTTTAAGGAAGAGTGGAAAGTTAACAGCTGGATTATATCTTTATTTTCTTTTCTAGTTACATGCGCTTCACCTATCGTTGTTTTGAAGTGATGTGGTTCTTGTTATTTGGTAAGGCTCGGTGTTTCTTATTTTATAGCTTTCGTCTATAGTGTCCGATGAACGATTGTCTTCTTCAAGAGCTAAAGGATTCCTTCGCGTAGAGACATTTTAATCACTGATCGTTTGTATTTCGCTGATAGTCTAGACAAATGTTTTTAACCTTTTTATCCATCGCACCATATATATATATATATATATATATATATATATATATATATATATATATATATATATGCTCCTGAAAAGATGTTTTTAGTCGAGCTCTCGGGGAGGAAAAGTGAATTTGTAAACAGTGACTATTACTGCTGCTAATGAAAGACTCTTCGATAAAGCGAATCGAGTTCTCCCAGTCACTGGCGGGTTTATCTAAAAATAAATACGCTTAAATTCACCTTCATCCCTGCTGCGCGCCAATGTCTTAGGGGTGGATTCTCTCTCTGACTGATACCAAATCAGTCGGGTTTCGATCTTGGCTTGGGGCGATCTGATGAGCTGTGAAACAGCCAAACAGTCTATCTGTGGATGACAATATATATATATATATATATATATATATATATATATATATATATATATATATATACCCAGGTAAGATGAGAAAGAATAGAGTACAATACCAACGTTCGTAACATTTAATTTAAAAGAGGCTCAATACAAAGTAGAGCAATGTATGGGTCATGGCCAATTTATGAAAAAGGATTTCTTAATTTTTGCTTATTTCCTTAGTTTAAATTTAACATAAGTCATATTCGACTGGTTGATCTGAATAAAGCCTACAAACCTTATAACCCATCTTTTTTCTTTTTCTCGTAAAATTGAATAAATCGTTCACTCGTCAGTAATTTACAAATTGCCTGATGAGATGCGTATCAAAGCATCGAAACACGACTGCAATCGTGTAGTGATTTTGACTTGTTTTTCGGTGTAATATCCTAAAATAAAGCATATATATATATATATATATATATATATCATTAGGAAAAAACTTTAAAATCCATAGTAATAAATTTGTTTCGCTGATTACAAGCATATTTAACTCATCAGACCGACTATGTTTCATTAAAATCTTTGTTTTCATAAAATGCAGTCGGCCTGATGAGATGAATATAGTTACATTCATCGAAATAAATTTATTACTTACTCCAGAATTTTAAAGTTTTTTTCCTAATTCTTATAATTTGCTCTGTATCATACATTGGGCTCTCATATGAACAGAAAAGTCCTTTTTGGAATAATCCCTACGAATTATAATTTGGTATTATTTATTCATATATATATATATATATATGTGTGTGTGTGTGTGTGTGTGTGTGTGTGTGTGTGTGTGTGTGTGTGTGTGTAAGGGTGCGTGGCCGAATTGTTAGAACATTCGATTTCTGACCATGAGAAGCTTACCATGTTATCGGAATGGATTGAGGTCTATCATAGCGTGTGGAAAAGTGCCTGAAAATCATACCACAGGTTGACCCTTGTGAGGACCGTCGATAGCTGTGTTAGCACAAAGCAACATCATAGTGGCCGAGGGCTTTAGCGTGCTGGAACTTCTACAAATTGTTGATCACGCTAGATAACACGCTATCTTCCAGAAACTGTGATTAAGGTCTGCTCAGCATAGTTGCAGATGTACCTGAGCGAGCGTCTGCATTAGGGATTTGCTAGAAGTAGACGTGTATACTCGACTCGAATACGAGTGTCCAGCTATATATATATATATATATATATATAAAATGATTTAAATTCGACAAATATTTTAATATATTTTCTGTTTATACGTTTTTTATGGATACACTTATTTGAGCAAATATTCAATTTGTTAATTAAACAGTATTAAATACCGGCCTGAAATTTCGTAGAAAATATGCGTCCTACGACAGGAATCGAACCTGTATCCTATACGGAACCGTCAGCCACAGACAACCTCCGGTTTAGCAAAGATCGCATTACTGCTTTTAAATTAAAAAAAAAAAAAAAAAAAAAAAACAATTAATTAAAAAAAAAGAGCATTTACTCAAAAACATGTGTGTGTATATATATATATATATATATATATATATATATATATATATATATATATATATATATATATATATATATATATATATATATTAGTTTTGGGATTTTATGCTTTACTAATAAATACATTGAGCTCTTTTTATGGATGAGTTTTAATATTTTATATTACTAGAATCCACATATATATATATATATATATATATATATATATATATATATATATATATATATATATATATATATATATACGCACGCACACACACTACAGTTCTAAAAAGTTTGAAATATACCCACTAGTATTTTTTTAAATTATCTTTTAAATGATAGTTGGATTATCTTGAACCTATATTTAAACTTACTCGGCACTTTAAATTATGATGATAAAAAAGAGTATACTTGTAACGATTTATTTATTAAATCAAGAAACAAATCAATTTATTAGAATTTGTAATACAAAGGTAATAATTAAAATTCTTTTAAAAAAGTTATATTTATTTTTCTGTTTATTATTTAACATTTAATACGATATCTAAGCTTGATTTTTTTTAATATGTTCTTTGCAAGGACACATTTTGAAGAGGAATACAAATCTTCTTCCAAGGATTCTAGCCGTGATCGATTTTTGTTTTTAATATCATTTATTGCAGTAAATCTTGCTTTTTATATTATTTTATAGCTTATATAAATGTTTATTTCTTATAACAATGATATATTTGTGTAATCAATTTAAAGGGATTTTAATTTTGATGTATATACTGATTTTGCTTTGGAAGTTTTTCGAAATTATTTAATTAATGACCTTTCAAAATTTTCACGACACACCTACGATCCTCTCACGGTACACCAGTGTGCCGGTGTACACCTGTTGAAAATCACTGGTTTAGACATTTCTTAATGGCTTGAGTGCCATGAATGACACCGAAATGAGAATCTAGATCTGACGAGGCCATTTATGAACAGGACTCGAGTTCTTAGATTAATATTAGAGCTTTGCAGCATCTGTTGCAGGACAACCACAACCACATCGCGTAGACTACCCTGTTCAATGTCCTTATCTACTATACTAAATAAACTGTGATTATTTTCAAATAGTGTCCTTCGTCTACGATGTGCCATCTCCTTTCAGAACGTGGTACGTTCATGGCTCTCCACAATTTCCTGTCCTTTGTAGCCCTTAGTAAGGATTGCCTTTCTGCTATCTCTTCTAATCCCTGTTCTGCCAACCATTTACACAAGCTCGTTGGGTAGGTTATACGTTGCTTTCCTTCATTCTTCGCGCCTTCGATATGTTCCGTGAATATCAAATTCTTCAAGTCAGCTTTCCTTGTTATGTGCCCAAGGAATTTCAATTGACTCTTTCTGATTTGAGGTATTTGTTCTTTTTGTTTTCATTTTCTCTAAAATTTCTTCATTGATCACATGTTCAGTCCATGGTATTCTCAACATCCTCCTGTAGAACAACATCTCTGCTGCCTGAAATCTCGTTTTTACCTGTGAAGAGATTCTCCAGCACTCACTGCCATATAGGAGGACTGTTATTACGTAACAGTCCAGTAATCTTTTCTTTGTTTCTAACGAGATTTTTTCTGTTTCTTAATACTTTGCTTAGCTTTTGGAAGGCATCTTTCATCATTTCATGTGAGGAGCTTGTAGAAGAATAACAGTGAACTTGTGAAAAACTGTTTTAAGCGAAAGTTGTTTTTTAAGCAGTCAGAATGTGGAATTAATAATCTTTGAATACCTTATTGTCTGGGGATCAAATTTAGTGTAGGAGATAAGAAACTTGAACAAAGGACAGGATGAAACAGGGTTAGATTTCTCCAACATTGTAAGATGCTACAAAACATATGAACCAGTTCAACGCTCTTAAATAGCTCCGTGAGGTCTATATTCTCAGATGGACGCCATTTAAAGCACTCCACTTCAGAAATTTGTAAACTATCGGCTGTCTGTGTACTCTTATTAGGGCCAAATCTGTGTACTCTTATGAGGGCCAAATCTGTGTACTCTTATAAGGTCCAAATCTGTGTACTCTTATAAGGTCCAAATCTGTGTACTCTTATTAGGGCCAAATCTATGTACCCGTATTAGGGCCAAATCTATGTACTCTTATTAGGGCCAAATCTGTGTACTCGTATTAAGGATAAAGACCCTATTTAGGCCCTTTCACTGAAGGTAACCGCAAGGCTCGCTCGCTGGGGGATTTTGTACTTTTTTTTTTCGCTCTTAGGTATTCCCTCGTACTTGGGAGCTCTTTTAACTACAGGTTAAACATTAAGCTTACTTTCACAAAAACGTCCACCCGTCATTGTACAACCCGTCACCTGTTTAAGCTACCCGGACTTGTATTCAGTTCCTGTCATATTGCCGTGTGAAACGGCCAAGTCGGTCGATGAAATTAGATTGTACTGTTGAAAGGTTAATGATTTACTCATGTCGGCAACGGACTTTTATGAATAAATTGAAACTCTCAAAAATGTATGAATGGCTGTGTGTTAGGTTATCGACTAAAGAAACCTGTTTATTTGACTGGCTTGAAAAGAAGCTATTAACTCTCAAAATGGCTATTTTTTAATCATTATTTATACTCACTGAGCTCGCAAATTATTATCTATACGAAGATAGAATACATTGTTGTCAGTAAAAGAGACAGTCTAAGGTGTGAGCTACTAATTGTGGACATCAAAATCAAGCAGGTACAGAAATTTAACTATCTGGGAAGTGAAGTAAAAGGCGACGGCATGTGTGGCAGGAAAATCTGAAGACGCGTAGGTAAGATGCCTTTCAGAGACTAAGTAAAGTAGTAAATGGATCAGAGTTAATGTCACATGTTTAAATTTCGTTGCGTCATACCATTAATCACCGGAAGTTGAGCTGTGACGTGAACAAGCAAGCGGTAGTGAAGGGGTCCGGCCACAGAAGCAGCTAGATTTTAGCTTGTAAGTTTTTGCTCTATACACATACATAAATTTTAAAATGCCAACAGAAATAGCACAGAATGAAGAAATACGAACAAAAAAGAAAGATCGACAGAAACTGTTAGGTGCGGAAATAAACAAAATATTCATCCTTGTAAAAAAAAAAAAATGGTGTTGCACTGTGTAAAGTGTGAAGTGCTGAGCGCAAACTAATGTAATAAATATTTTTTGCTATTCCATACAAGCAGACACAGAAAAGAAACTACAGGAACTCCTACAGAAGATAGTAAAGGAAGGTGGGAAGAAAGGACTAAACATAAATTATAAAAAGAGTAAATACAGGGTGCGATGAATAAATTGTCGTTTAACTAACGCTAAAATGAAAATAACACTTACAACTTATTTTAATAGATATATTTACCAAAATTATACAAAAATATCTTGAAATAATAAAGAGTAAATTTATTCAATAAAACCGCCATTGGCTTCAACTACGGCCTTCACACGACTTCGGAATCTTCTGCAACTCTTCTGGACGGACTCCTTGTTTAAGTTCGTGAATGCTACCATAATCCTTGCCTTCAGTTCATCTTTGGTGTTACAACGAGTTTTATTGGTCTCTGCATCCTACACATAATACTCAAGGGGATTGGAATGTTGGGAGTTAAGTGGCCAGATGTAAGCGTGATGTGGTCGCAGAAATTGTCTGACAGCCATCATTGTGTTCTCCTGCTTGTGTGGCGTGGTGCAGAGTCATATTGCCAAATATAGGTTCCTCCAGCAGTCCCCCATCTTGATCTAGGGCAGCACTACCTCCTCAAGGCACTTGATGTGAGCCCCCGTGTTGATCCTGGGGCCCTTTGGGAAGATGAATGGAGGCATAACGTCGCCATCACTAGTAATCATTCCAAACACCTTCGTAATCCCCATTAGACTCATTCAACACTTTCCGGGTCCCCTACATTGTCCTCAGATTGACACCCAAACATTCTGAAATGTTCGTATTTGTTAATTATTTGTCGTATTATGGTGAAAAATTGAAACCAATCTATACACAATCAAACACATTTATAAATCTTGAGATCAATAAAGCTCCTATCTACGTACGTAAAAGGGATCTACGCTTGGACAATTCTTTAAACTCTCTCGTAATACACTGGAACAAAACTGGGTATAACTTAAAAATGCCACCGTAATTAAAAAACGAATATAATTCTTTACGTCTAAAATACTTCGAGACCTTTTATAAAAAAAAGGTGTATATAAAGAACTTTTATTTAAAAAAGGGTGTGTAAAACGAAATTTTATAAAGAATGGTGTATATAAAGAAGATATATATATATATATATATATATATATATATATATATATATATATATATATATATATATATATGTATATGAAATGGACAAAGTCCGACAATAAACATAAACATAAAAGTGTCTTTATATATATATATATATATATATATATATATATATATATATATATATATATATAAAAGAGGTGTATAATGAATTAATATAAAAAAATGTGTAAATAAAAATATTTAAAATAAAAGGTGTATAATGGAATGGTGGCTAATAAGTTATCGACCTGACCAAGAAGGGAATTTTTATAATATTTTAACATAACTTAAACATTTATAATCACATAAACAACAAATAAATAGATAAAATATTCAACTTATCTTTTTTATTTATTGATATGATGAATTCATGTGAATTTAACAAAACTTGTTTAAATAATACATATACTGTGGAACCCCTGTTCACGAATTTAATTCGTTCCTGAAACCCGTTCGTAACTCGAAATGTTCGTGACCCGAAATGTTCGTAACCCGAAATGTTCGTGACCCGAAATGTTCGTAACCCGAAATGTTCGAGACCCGAAATGTTCGTAACCCGAAAAGTTCGTAACCCGAAATGTTCGTAACCCGAAATGTTCGTGACCCGAAATGTTCGTAACCCGAAATGTTCGTGACCCGAAATGTTTAATATCTAAAAAAAAAACAAAGCAAAAACACTAAATTAATCGAGTTTCTTTTTTTTTTTTTTTCAGATAAAATGTTTAGCCATCTTGACAGCATTTGTAAGGATCACTGAAAAACCCTTTGAGCTATTCAGCTAGAAAGAGAACAGTTTAAAATCGTTTTGTGTCTTCCCAACTAAGCTATGGTGAGAGAAGAAAGATCATTTAGGCCTTCAGTAATGGTACCAACATTCATAATGTGGCTTCCAACTTCAAAGTCCATTCAAGGACCATCAAGAGAACGGTGAATAAATTTTAAAAAGGGGGAGCAGTAGAGAGGAAAACTGGTCACAACAGGAAGAGAAATCATCATTTAAACTTAGCGCTAAATACATTCTTATTGTTCAAAGTAGAGTCCAATAGTGTTATAAAAGACTTGTAAAATTCCGGTAATATATTGTTAATCATTTCTAAGATACAACGGTTCAATGCTTAATCTAACAACTGGACAACTTTGCTGTTACACGATTTGGACAATTTTGCTGTTACCCCCGATATAAATATATATATAACGTTCTTTTTATAGTATTTAAGATTTAATAAACAGTATTAAATAACATTTACCGGCCTGAATGTCCGAGAAATTTTTCATAGAAAATATTCGTCCTTGACAGGATTTTGAACCTGCATCCTATACGGAACCGTCATTTTCGCTGACGTGCCTTACCGTCTCGGCCACAAAGGAGCGTTCGGCAGGAAAGGTCGAATTTACTGCTTATAAACAGTTCCGTATAGGATGCAGGTTCGAATCCTGTCAAAGGACGAATATTTTCTATGAAAATTTCTCGGACATTCAGGCCGGTAAATGTTATTTAATACTGTTTATTATAAACAGAGCATTTACTTAAATACTTTGTATCTATAAAAAGAACGTTAAACATAAAATGTCTTTAATAAATATATACATATATATATATATATATATATATATATATTCACGCTATATATATATATATTCATATATATATATATATATATATATTATATATATATATATATATATATATATTCATATATATATATATATATATATATATATATATATATATATTTATTCATATATATATATATATATATATATATATATATATATATATATATATATTTTCACGCTAGACGCAATCGTCAGGCCACGATTGCATCTAACATGAAACTGTCTGTCGCCCTTAAGTGTTGACTTAATGCTCACTTTTTATATATATATATATATATATATATATATATATATATATATATATATATATATATTAAATGCATTAGTATAGGTGTGTTATGGTCATAGGTATATAATGCTAGACACTCTTTCTTTCTATTGCGTTCTGGTCGTCTGATGATCGCGAGAGTGTGAAACTTCAGTAACGACGCAGGCTGTCCTCTGTTAAGTGTTGACGTTGTGAAGCTTTTTTTGCCCTGTCAAGATAATCTGGACGTTGAACACTTTACTTAGCTGAGTAGGTAGCTGCTTGCCTTTTTGGTCTTTCTTTTCGTGTTTGGGATTTTTCTTATCTAAGGTGTTTCGTCTTATGGTAAGTTGTCTGTTGGTCACAATTAACATACTTTTTATTTATAATTATTTGAAAGATACAGATACACACAAATTATATATATATATATATATATATATATATATATATATATATATATATAATTTGTGTGTATCTGTGTGTCTTTTCGAAATAATTATAAAATATAAAATATATATATATATATATATATATATATATATATATATATATATATATATATAATTTGTGTGTATCTGTGTGTCTTTCGAAATAATTATAATATAAACCATGCTAAACGCCTCACTGGTAACATGTGAGAATAGCAAGTACCATGTGATGTAAAAGATACCTATTTGTCAGTTGAGGATATAATTTGTGTTTATTAAACTCGGAGCTTAATGACCGGGAACACCATTTATGACTATTCTTTCTTTCTTTCTTTCTTTCTTTCTTTCTTTCTTTCTTTTTAGTTTTCCTTCTTTCTTAATTCGTTATTTTCCATCCTTATTTATTTTATACTCCTTTTTTTTTTGGCTCTGACCTTCTTAAGAGAATTAGATATAAAGGAAATATCAAACTTCTTTTTTTCCTTTTCTATTTTTTTCTATTTAGTCTCTTCTCCGTTATTTCATTCTTTCTTCCTTTTTCTTTTTCTTTCTTTCTTTCTTTCTTTCTCCTTCTTTCTTACATTCTAATTCACTATTTTTCCTTCTTTAGCGTTTCTCTTTATTCTTACTTTCTGTCTCTTTTCCCTTCTTTTTTTTTCATTTCTTTTCTTTCGCATTTACTTTTCTCTTACATTTTTTTCTTTTTTTAATTTCTTTCTCTTTTACCTTCCTTCGTAATTATATTTTCCTTTATATTTTCTTGATTTTCTTCCTTCTTTCTTTTGCTTTTACATTTCTCTTTCGTTCCTTCTTTCTTTCCTATTTTTATTTTTCCTTCATTTCTTCGTTTTTCCTTCATTTCGCTCTGTTTACTTGTCCTCCTCGTTTTTTTTTTCTCTATCTGTTCATTTTTTTTCTTGCTTCAGATTTTTCTTCAATTTCATTTTTAATCTCCTTTTTTTCCTTTTTCATTCCTTTTCCTCTTTCCCTTTCCTCTTTCCCTTTCCTTACATTTTCTTTGTTTTTCCTGCTCTTTCCTTTTTCTTTTTTCTTTCTTTCTTTCCCCTTTCTCTCTTCCCTTTCTCTTTCCCCTTTCTCTTTCCCCTTTCTCTCTTCCCTTTCTCTTTCCTCTTTCTCACTTCCCTTTCTCTTTCCCCTTTCTCTCTCCTCTTTCTCTTTCCCCTTTCTCACTTCTCTTTCTCTTTCCCCTTTCTCTCTTCCTTTTCTCTTTCCTCTTTCTCTTTCGCCTTTCTCTCTTCCCTTTCTCTTTCCTCTTTCTCTTCCCATTTCTCTCTCCCCCTCCTCTTTCCTCTTTCTCTCTTCCCTTTCTCTTTCCTCTTTCTCTTTCCCTTTTCTCTTTTCTCTTTCCCTGTACGAAACAAGTAGAGCAGTTAAACTTAAAATGTTCTTTTTTGTTTCCATTTTCCTTAAAACTTCCTCGTTGTTTTCATGCTCCGTCCATGGTTTCCTCAAAATCACTGTCATATGGAAGGAAGCGTCCATTAATCTTCGAAGGGCTTTCTCAAGATACGTTTCGAGTGCCTACTGTAGCGTGTTGATTAGCAAGCGTTTCTTGTAGAAATTGTGCTTGTACAGCAACTTTAATCTTGCCTGTACACCCCACTTTATTGACCTTTGTAAATAACGGCCTGCTTCGTGTTTTGTCCGTGATCTAGACTGCTTAATCGATAAAGGTTTTTTGGACCAAAAAATGTTTATTTCTTGGAAAGGTGCGTTTCTTTAGAAAGGCCAACCGACGGAACATATTCTTGTTCAGTACACCTATGTTCAAATGTCCATAAATACATTTAGGTCAAGTGTACAGTTGAGGCCTTATAACGTCTATAATTTATCGCGCCTAAAAAACAACGTGCAGTAAACTTTTCTTCGAAAATCACATAGAATTTTTTTATATCATTCATCATTTCCTTACACCTTATGTATAAAATATAAAAATGATATAAAAGAATATTTTCTCCCCCAGCCATAGGTTAAATAGTAGAACTTGTATTTGGAAAAAATCAGTGTTGTCTCCAAAATATTTTTATTGCAATACTGAGTCGCAAAAACAATGTTATTCTTAGAATTCAAAATATGTTTTGGCTTTAAATAACCCGAAAAAAGTCGATACAAAGGTCGTTCAAAAAGTTCTAAGCCTCACTCAGAAGGAGTTGGAGAAACAAGACAGTTTTTCACTATTTTTCAACAGAATCCCCTTTGACATAAATGCACTTGGTCCAACGATGCTTAAGCATTGCAATCCCCTTGTTTCCAAAATGGCGACCACGCAGCTGGGATTTGCGTTTAGGAAACAGGAAGAAGTTAGATGGAGCTAAGTCTGGTGAGTAAGGGGGATGGGGTAGCAATTCAAAGCTACATATGCCTGCTTCAGGTACTGCAACCTAAGAAGAGTGAACGGGCGCATTATCCTGGAACAATAGTACACCTGCCCTCAGCTTCTCTCTGCGTTTCGACTTCATTGCTTCCTACAATTGTCTTAATTCTGATGCATAGTACAGTTAATTAACAGTTTTTACCTTTTCCAGGTAATCTATCGTGATTACGCTTTTTAAAAAAACAGAAGTCATCACCTTTCCAGCAGACGCTGCCTGCTTGAACTTCTTCGTGGGTGGAGGACCAAAGTTTTTTCACTGTTTGCTTTGAATCTTTGATTCAGGTTCGAAGTATTGAACCCAGATTTCATCTAATCTGCAGTGGAAATTCCCAGGATCAGTCTGGAAGCAAGAAGTGTTCCGGAAATGTTAACCCTTTTCAGCTTCTGGTCTGGTGTCAGCATTCTTGCAGACAGTTTGCTTAAGATTTCAGTTTAAACAGTATGGACCACATCAGAACTAATGTCTATGGACTTAGCTATCTGCTGTATAGTAAGACGTCTGTCATGTCAAACCATACGCTGAATGTCATCAACTTGTTCATCAATGGTTGAGGTTTTTGACAACTTGACCGAGGGTCACCTTCTGTGCTGTCCCTGCCTCACTTGAATTCCACAGCCCACTTCTTTACACTTGCATAAGAAAGGACGTCCTCAATAAGTGTCTGTATCATGTCCTTGTGGATTTCCTTAGTTGTCATACCTTGCTTTCGCAGATACTTTATGACCACTCGGGTCTCTATTTTGTCCATTTTTAGATTTGTCACACACCCCTCACCTTTGTAGGCGCCTCACCTCTACAGAAATTAAGACAGAAATCTGAATTACTTTTTCTAGTTTTACAAGAAATGTTAGTGTGTTGCCACAACAAAAAATGTTCAGCTATGGTTTTTCTCTCTGGATTAAATCTTAGAACTTTTTGAACAACCTTCGTAAAAACACATCAATATAAAAAGGATTATATAAAATGATCTTAAAACATCATTTATTGTTTCTTACACCTAAAATAACGTGCAGAAAACATTTCTTTGGAAACAAAAGACATTTCTTTGACAGGTTTAAAACATCCCGTTTACGTATTCTTTGAAAACAAAACACTTTGTAGATGAAATTACAAATCTCCGTGATATCCTGAAACTGCGTCCCAGCACATAATACGTTGGTTTGTCAGTGGAACCTTCCGTACCAATCTTTTTTAATACTATGTCCCTTCAGGAATTAGGCGAACATGAGGCTAGACTGATTACATTTTTTTCTTTTGCTTTGTTTTGTTTTTTTATTATCTATGAATTGTGATGACTTCTTAGGAGAATATAGCCTATTTGTTTCCCGTTGCATTCTCCATGTTTTTGACTTCAGAGTAGTTCATCTGCCAGACTGGTTGCCATCTACGTTTAGACAGCTAAGTCTGGCCTTCCATTTGACCCATAGCTGTACTCTTTCTTTGTATTTTGTAGAAAGTTTGTAGATTTTGTCCACTACTGGAATGTTGTCTAAACGGACAGCAAATTCTTCAACCTCCCCCGGGTGGTACAAACGCTAGGTACGCCGATGATAGGACCTACGGAGCTCTATCTGCCTTGCCTCTTATATCCTATTCAGACGCACTGAAATTCTGACTAAACCCTTTTACAGATTAACAACACATACACAGATTTATGCAGGTGCATATATGTGTATATTATCGACCAACGTCCATATCTGCTAAGCCGTACAATTGTTTAAGTTGTGCAAATAAACCAGGGTTGTACATCAAAGTACACAAAAGCTCTATTCTATTGTTCACTGATTCCTTGGCAAATCACAATCAATTGGGAATATTCGTGAGTTCGTTTTTATACAGTCACTGGTTTTACCTCGAAATAATTGAACCGAAGCGGTTTTTTATGCGTTTATCTTTTCTTAATCTCTCAACCTTTGTTCACTTAAGTTTCGACACTACAGAGACCAGTAAGCTACTTACATATATATATATATATATATATATATATATATATATATATATATATATATATATATATATATATATATATATATATATATATATATATATATATATATATATATATATATATATATATATATTTATAATTTTATCATATAGACAAACCATTTTACTACTAAAAAGATGCAACTTGGTTTGTAGTGCATTTCAACTGCACTTCGACTGATTAGAATCGAAATGGTTATTCTCACCGTCGAAGTGCAGTTGAAATGCACTGAAACAAAGTTGCATCTTTCTTTGTAGTGAGTAACATTGTTTTGTCTATATGATAAAATTTGAAATAAATAATTATCGCTCTACTATCGGTACGAGCCCTCTTTTGGATTAATGCTGTGAACGTTGGAATTTATATATTACTTTCGTTCTCGTCGCATCGGATATATATATATATATATATATATATATATATATATATATATAGAGAGAGAGAGAGAGAGATAGATAGATAGATAGATAGATAGATAGATAGATAGATAGATAGATCCTTATGCCTGGCCGCTTGTATCCGAGGATGCCACTCTACTAGAACAACTAGTCGATCCCTTTTACAGACGCCTCCTCAGACACATCTGTGTTTGTTCAACACACACACAAAGCCTACCTGTGGTTTATACTGCAACTATGCTGAGCGGATCTTCTTGGAGAGGGCGCATTATCTGGCCTGATCAACAGTCTGAACAAGGCCAGTATGTTTAAACCCTCGGTCACGATGACTTGTTACTTCGTGCTAGCACAACATTCGACGGCTGCCAATGAGTTTCGGCCACCCAATTTTCCCAACAAACACACACACAGTATATGAATCATGCAGGTGCACATATATGTATATTATCGACCAACGTCCATATCTTTGTGTGTGTCTGTCGGTGCATGTGTATGTGTGTGTATAAATGTTTGATTGAATACAACTGATAAGGCACTACAATTAAACTTTTAATTAATTGTATGCCAAAATTCAATTTTCTTGGAAGCTTTGAAGTAATAAAAATATGATATATGTTATTCTGCTTTCACAAGTGAATACATGGTAGACTCAGCTTTTGTGCATATACATGTTTGTACATTATTACTAGTGGCGGTGATGAGCTTATTTATGTTTTAATTTAGGGTATTATGTGGATTAATGTGTGTGTGTGTGTGTGTGTGTGTGTGTTGGTTATTTTATATATAAAAATGTACTGGTGGAATTTTTATCACAAAAATATCTTTTTATACTTTCATAAGGTTTAGTTTTTGCTTGAGGTTTCACTATTTGCATATAGAGGTTACCCTAAAAGTTGCTGCCACCCAGGATATAATTGCCTGAGGAACAACAGCAATTAAGAGGTGGTTCCATTTGCTCTTCAAATCCTCCAATCTCCTGATCAGAGGCATTGCTACCGAATGTACTGTGTCATATATATATATATATATATATATATATATATATATATATATATATATATATTAGAAATTGGGTTTCAATTTCGGTAGTGGATGCGCACTGCTGATGAGTCCCAAATATAGGACGAAACGGCTGTCCAGTGCTTTCTGCATTCTGTTGAGGTTTCTTTCAGACTCTATGAAATATATATATATATATATATATATATATATATATATATATATATATATATATATACAAATGTAAAGAGAACGAAACAAATATGAATTCAAACTCTCATAACATTAATTTAAAAGAGAGCTCAATACAAAAGTAGTGCAATAATTATTTATTATAAGTTATTACATTCGAACATTTAAGCTCCACAACAAAAATGCATATTTGTTTCAATGCTCAATTCAGAAATCTCATCAGGTGTATATATATATTGGTTAGTGATGCATTGTGTATAATCTATTGTATTGTATTGTCGGTAGTCTATTGTACTATTCCAACGATTATTTAGGTGGGCGGTAACGGTTGTGCTTAGAATTTTTCTAGGGGTCATTGAGTAGGAATAATTGCCGATCCGAATGCAGGCTTTCGTCTATTTATAGTGTTGTGACCAAGTAATGGTTAAGATATAACAAAACAAAAGGTTGCAGATAAATAGTGTATTGAACAGTAAACACAACAGAAGTGTGTTACACGACTTGGGAGTGTGTGTCGGTTGACCAGCGTTCAGTCTATATCACTGCTGATATTTAGTAGCCCTCACCCCCCGAGGGTACATGTGGTACAAGACCGAGTTTAACATGGGTCATCCGAGCCCGTAGGCTCGGCCAAAAAAAATCCTCGTAGGACCCACATAAACGGGTTCGGGTCTGTTTACCGCCCCGGACGAGACTCTGCCCTTCGGCAGAGAGTTCGGCAGGAGCTGCGAACAGTTACAGCCTCTGTAGAACAGTCTACATCACTGTACCCCCCCCCACCCGAGGCTTACTTTCCTACTACTTTATAGTAAGTGGAAGAGTCCACAATAGCCTCATTAGAGGGAGCATACCACAACATACAGTATTGTTGATTTTATTCATTATTTTATTGTTGGTTATTACTACGTTTTCTTGTGTTTATTTATGCGTACATGGTTTGTTAATGGGTTTATTATCAGTTTATTTACTTAGTTATTTGTTTGGATTAATTTATTTTAGTATTTTGTTTATTTCTTTTATTTTATTTATTTATTTTCATTTATTCTTGTTCGTCTTCAGTTTCCTATTTTTAATTAACGTAGTAAAAATTTGTTTTCGTCTCTGCATTTTGAGATGAGTTCTGATTATTTATTTAGTAGTTTCGATCTGGGAAGGTAATTATAGCTATTTTTTACCTCCAGGCAGTGTTTACAGTTTTGGGATTTATTGTTGTAGGCTGATGCAATACAATAGACTACCCACAATGCATCACTGACCTGTATATATAAATAATCAAGCAAAAGTACAACGCTCGTGACCTGACGACTGCGTTTTGCATGAAAACAGACTGTTGCCTCTGGTGTTGACTTCTATATCAACTTTTATATTTACATACACTCTATCCCTGATATTGAGCAGTTTTTCCCATAAATATAACATACCTTAAAACTATATTTTATCATATATATATATATATATATATATATATATATATATATATATATATATATATATATATGCATATTTCATTGAATACGACAGACAAGGTACTTTGATTTAGTTTTTTTCTACAATTTCTCATGCGATCTATTATTTTTTTTCTTTTCAGATGATAAATTATGCAAAAACTGTCCAAACTTTCTTTTTTCTGAGCGCTTTCGGCTATATATTTAGCCATTTTCAAGGACATTAAACGCGAAGACTCACTCTACACCTTTCTGACCATAGCTCAAATAGATCTCATTTAAATATTCATGTAGACCTACCGGACACTATTCGTAACATACTCGTTGACAACACTAATATAATAGCATGATCTACATGCAAAATAAGGCTAAAAATAATGGAAGCCTTATTAATAAAAACAAAAAAAGCCAACGCTTAATAATATCAACTATGAACATGGACACAATATATTGACCCTGTTTTGTGTTATGGTGACCTATCTACATTAGAATGAGCTCTTCTTCCTTCATAAATACTAACCTGCGAGACTTCCTAAGCAGGCAGTCAAGACGCAGTGTAACCTGACAGTTTAGACGGACACTTCTATCTGCTGACTAATAACACTCTTATTTTGTATATATGTTCTGTTATTTCAATACACTTGTTCAAACTACCTTCTTCTTTCTGTCTCTTTCTTTCTGGCCCCTAACAAGCCACAACATTTTGAAAAATGAAAACATTACATAAATACATACATGCTACAAACTATTTCTTATTTAACAGTTAAAATAATTCATCCTTGAAAATGGCTAAATGTATAGCCGAAAGCGCTTGGATAAAAATAACATTCGGACAGTTTTTATATAATTTATCATCCGAAAAGAAAAAAATTATTAGATCGCATGAGAAATTGTATAAAAAACTAAATAAAAGCATCTTGTCTGTCGTATTCAATGAAATTTGCATGAACAAACGACTGCTGCTTAAATGCACAAATATATATATATATATATATATATATATATACATGTTCAAATAGCTTATCTTTCGACACAGCGCTCTTCAGGCTCAGACACTGATTATCATTACTCTAGTTTTCTACAAAGCACTTTCTAGAAATGCATTAAATTCTAATAATTTAAGGTATTTTGAGAGTTGGTATTGATTTGTAATATAGATAAAAGATAGATAGATAGATAGATAGATAGATAGATAGATAGATAGATAGATAGATAGATAGATAGATAGATAATGGACCGACTGAGATAGATAGATAGATAGATAGATAGATAGATAGATAGATAGATAGATAGATAGATAGATAGATAGATAGATAACTTGAACTCAGCTGTAGTCATAAGTCATGGAGACTTGGTGTCATGCCTGGGTAGTTAATTTCTGAGCCACTTAACAAACGATAATCCAAAACTGTCAGAGATTCTCACCGATTTACTTAGCTCATAAGACACACTATAATTATTTTTCTGAGTTCAGTTTTCAAGGAGCTTTTCTTATGATCTTGTGCCAGACTGCTTTAAGCTTACTCAACCTGGTTTAACAGCTTTCAAGCGAGTGCCGTGACAATTACTTATGTAGGGAGTTCGGTTCTAACTTGGTACCCAATATAGAATATGATTAGTAAATGGGGGAAAGATCAAATAGAATGGACGAAGGTATTATTGAATGAATGAATGAATGAATGAAGGAAGGAAGGAAGTAAGGAAGGAAGGAAGGATGTCTGAATGAAAAAAGGAAGGATGAAGAGAATAGTGGAAGAAACGAAGTCTGAATGGTAGGTAGAAAGAAGGAAGGGAGGAAACAACGAAAGAAAGAAAGATGTTTTGAAGGAAGGAAGGAAGGAAGGAAGGAAGGAAGGAAGGAAGGAAGGAAGGATGTATGGGAAATATGAAGGAAGGAAAGAAGGAAAAACGAAAAGAGGATAACAAATAAAATCAATAATGAATGTTGATAAATTGGAAGAAAAGAGAGGAAGTGAAAGGGGGAAAGAGAAAGGAAAAAGAGAAAAAGAGAAAGAAAGGGGAAAACGGAATGAGAAAGGGGAAAGAGAAAAAGGAAGACACCTCATGAGGAAAGAAGGCTTGGGAAATTAACATTCACAGGAGATATTGAAGAGAAGAGAGACAAAGAAACAGCGAGTAACCAAACGAGCTTGTGTAAATGGATGGAAGATCTTGAACTGGAAATGAGTATAACGGGAAGAGGAGGAAATTGTGGAGAGCCATGACCGCCAACGTCCTGAAGTAACAGCGGGAAACAGCGAGCGACCTACCTAACGAGCTTGTGTAAATGGGTGGAAGACCTTGGACTGGAATTGCTAGTAAAAGAAAGGGTAGGAAATAGTGGAGAGCCATGACCATCAACGTCCTGAAGGAACAGCGAGTAATCTAACGAGCTTGTGTAAATGGATCTCGAGCTGGAAGCGATAGTAAAGGAAAGGGGGAGGAAATAGTGGAGAGCCATGACCGCTAATGGCCTGAAGGAACAGAAGGAATCAGTGAGTAACCTACCTAACCAACTTGCGTGAATGGATAGCAGAACTTAGACTGAAAACGATAGTAAAGGAAAAGGGAGGAAATTGTGGAGAGCCATGACCGCCAACATCCTGAATTAACAGTGGGAAACAGCGAGTAAACTACCTAACGAGCTCCGGTAAATGGATGGCAGATCTTGGACTGGAAGTGAGTGTAATGGAAAGAGAGGGAAATTGTGGAGAGTCATGACCGTCACTGCTGTGAAGGAACAGATGGAAACAGCGAGTAACCTACCTAACGAGCTCCGGTAAATGAATGGGGAAAAAAGACATGGGAGGGTTAATGAAAAGATAAACATTGCTAAAAGCAACAAAGAACAGAAAATTGTGGAGAGAGTCCTGATCGCCCACATCCTGAATGGACACGACAGAATATATTATCGCTTCTCTTCTCGCTTTCCATTAACGCCTGCGAGAATTGAGAAATTTCTATCAAAGAAGGAAGAGTATCTCGTGTTGCAATGCGAATTCAGTTACTAAACAAGAAAATTACTTTGTCCCTGTGTCCCTTGCGATTCTCAGGCCCAGTGCAGGAAACGACGGAAAAAAAAAGATTTTAATAAGAGACACCATTTATTTTCAGCTTGTACGGTCGTACGAAAGTCTGTCTGCAGAATATTGTTGAGAAACAAGATTTACTTGTAGGAGTTTCGTGCAAAGATCTTAACAAATAGCGATTGGATTTTACTTGCATTATTTTTTATTTCACAGAGGTGACAATGCAGAATCACATTTTACGTCTGTATATACACACACGAAGGCACACAAGCAGGTCTAATGAGGCCGAATCAAGCATTCCTCCATATAAAGAATCGAGGAAGTGATGAAACATTTTATTAATGCCCCATGCTAAGGACATAAAATTGAGAAGAATCATCAATGTGACAAGTTGCCTATCATTAAAATCCATACCTTTCATTTCATAGGCGCAGTCTAAAAAAAAAGCTGTTCGCAAATAATAATTTGAGGTCAACATCATCTATGTGTCGTATTCATTCAGGACGTGGGCAATCATGGCTCTCTACAGCTTCCTTGTTCCTTATAAACAGTATTTGGTTCTTTACCCTCCTTGTTTATCTATACTCTGCTATTACCCTGAAGTATAGTGTTTAACTTCAGTCCGCCTTTCCTCAATACAACTTGTGGATTTGTGGATATTATTTCCGAGACGTCATTCCTCATTATGTGTTCCAGAATTAATTCCAGCTACTCGTTTTATACCGTTAAGAGTTGTGTAGAAAAGCCCTTTCAACGATTAATTCAAAGCCAGAGAAGATACCTTGTAAAATAGCTTCCACCATTTGTCTAAATAATGACGAATTTCAGAAACATTTTAGTTGTATGGCCGCAATGTTTTAAAACAGATTCGAACATGATGGATCGTTTGAGCAACTGTCAGTCACGGTGCATAATCAATCTTCCTTAAAACGTCCGGGCTATCTAAAAACACATAGATAGATAGATAGATAGATAGATAGATAGATAGATAGATAGATAGATAGATATAGACCGACTGAGATAGATAGATAGATAGATAGATAGATAGATAGATAGATAGATAGATAGATAGATAGATATTGACCGACTGAGATAGATAGATAGATAGATAGATAGATAGATAGATAGATAGATAGATAGACCGATAGATAGATAGATAGATAGATAGATAGATAGATAGATAGATAGATAGATAATGATAGATAGACTGAGATAGATAGATAGATAGATAGATAGATAGATAGATGAATAGATAGATATGGACCGACTGAGATAGATAGATAGATAGATAGATAGATAGATAGATAGATAGATAGATAGATAGATAGATAGATAGATAGATATGGACCGACTGAGATAGATAGATAGATAGATAGATAGATAGATAGATAGATAGATAATGGACCGACTGAGATAGATAGATAGATAGATAGATAGATAGATAGATATGGACCGACTGAGATAGATAGATAGATAGATAGATAGATAGATAGATAGATAGATAGATATGAACAGGCTGAGATCACTGATCACGCTGTATTATGCGTTCTCCACAGAAACTGTAACGAAGTTCACCTTAGTATAATTGCATTATAAAACACAGATTGACAGCTTGGGCGCTGAAGCAACACAAATGTGTCTGAACAGGTGTCTGCAGTAAGGATTGACTAGCTGGTTACCCTAAAAAATGGGCAAACTTGGAAATGAGTAGCCAAGCATTATATATATTGTAAAGTATTAAATCCGTTGGCATATAATCCAAGTGGATCCTAGTAATATAAAATATTAAAACTGATCCCCAAAAAGAGCTCAATGTATTTATTATTACAGAGCAAATAATTAATAAACAATAAAATCCGAAATCACTTTCATATGGGGTATAGCCTGTTTCGGCAGACGAATATATCGGTCGTCTGAGTTCGTGTCAGAAATAGAAATTTAACTATGAAAGCTAAAAAGAAAAGTCTCTTCAAATGTCGAATGTATAACTAATTCTAATTTCTATATTTGCCCCCCCTTCTATAACCTCTTTACCTATATTAATTATAATTTATAAACTTTCCCCTCCTCTAAGATCTTCCTAACTCTCTTTCTATTAATTCTTTACATCCTTTTATCTATATATTTTAAAAATATTTTTGAGTCCCTTTTTATTCCTCTTTTAATTTTAAATTAATATTTCATTTTTCATATAACCCCAAATTAATGTCATAAGGTTAACATTCGGGTTTAATTTTATAAAACTTCTTCCCTTTAAGACAAATACCTTCCACTCTCTCCTGACCCCTGTCTTGTGTCTTTCGTCTGACTGAAACATTGAAATTAATAAGTTCTGCTTTTTTTTTGTTGTTGTTGTTTTGTTTTTTTAAATTCTAGCTTTCACAGTTAAGTTTCTATTTCTGACACGAACTCAGTCCACACCGGGGTTGATAAGACAGACGACCGATATCTTCGTCTGCCGAAATACTCTATTTCCTATTTGAGGTGATTTGGGATTTTATTGTTTATATATATATATATATATATATATATATATATATATATATATATATATATATACATGAATCCATCTATTAGTGCACCAGGGTACATCGGTAGGTATAAAAATTCAATTTTCAAAATAAAAAACATTCTTAAGTTTAACCATAGTAACTGAAAAGTGATTCATATCTTTCTTAAAGGTATCTGAACAATAGTGAATAAAAAAAATTGACTGGAAATCGAATTCTATCTGTCTTTCACACACACACACACACAGACGCACGTATATATATATATATATATATATATGTAAGTGTTGTAGAGTAGTTTTCACAGTGGAGGCTTGTATTTCACTAAGTCGGTCCTAAATTAGGTTCGACGTACAAAACGTTTAGGAACTTGAAATAATAGTTAATGGCGCAGCAATCTAGTTGTGGCGCTCATACTTTAATGTCCGACATCGACTGACTCACACAACTCACTCTGAGCTCTCCTGGCGACTGCTACTACTACTACTTATTATCTGTGGGAGAGTCTATTTACAATAGAAATAGGTACGTTCCGGTATAACAATAAGGGACATCATGTAATTTAATCAGTGTTTAAATCAAAGTAGAAACCCTAAACATCTATACATTTTTTACCATCAAGTTACAAGTTTATTATTGACTTTACGATCAGAAGGTTTCGATGTTGAGAAATCTTTGTAGTTTCTGCATCTTCTTTGAAACCGAATGTCTTTTAACTTAAAGAATTGTCAGGATGCTTGAAGAAGTGGCGAGAAATCAGGGGAATATGGTGAATGTAGCAAAGTCCCGTATTCCAAGTTGGCAAGTTTTTACGGTGTTATCCTGGCAACATGTGGCTGAGCATTGTCATAAAACAGAAATGGATCACGTCGATTAACCAGTACATGTAGCATTTTTGATTTTCATCCACTTGTACATTTCACCCAGTTGCTGGCAGTTCTGCCCTGGTGAGATTCCAGAAAGCCAATGGCGGACCACCAGACAATCCCCATAATCCTCTGCTGGTGCAATTTCCGTTTTAGAAATTGTTTGCCTGCTTCACCATGATCAACCCATTGGGCCGGTTGTTTGCTGTTGTTACAAATGATCGATTTCTTATCACAATTCACTATTCGATCAAGAAATGGATCATTCGAATTTCACAGATGCAATATCGAACAAAATTCAGAATGTCAAGCAATTTTTGACTTTCACTGAGTTCCCGTGGAAACCATTTATCAAGTTTCTTCACCTTGCCAAATCTCTTGAGATGCTCCGATGTTGTTGAAATGCCGACACCCGTTATCTGAGACATTTCTCTGACACTAGTATTTTCAGATGTCGATTGTCAATTGTGGATGGACGTCCTCTACCATCTTGATCTTCAAGATTCGTATCCCCGCTGCGGAATTTCATACAGTAGTGCCACACTCTACGATCACAAGTGACTGTTTTACCTCATGCTCTGCTAATATTGGCAGCATTTTGAGAAGCATTATGACCAAGCATGAACTCATGTAAAAAAAATTTCTTTTCATGTTCAAGTTGAGGGGGTATATAGTGTTTTAAGTTAAATTCTGAAAGAAATTCATATAAAATTAACATGGACGACACTTTGATTATTAGGGATGAGTAATATATTTTTGCGTAACGATTATAATAATATATTAAAATGCAATTAAAAGGTTTATTCTAAAATCTGACATTATTTTCTCAACAACCTAATAATAACCATGAGTTTTTTTAACATTTCATTCTCGTGAGTGTTGTGGAGTATTTTGGTATTATTTACTAATAATTGTCTCATGTCAATCGTCGTATATTGGTTGTTTGGGATGTGATAATCGATATGTGCACAAAGTGATCGATAAGTTTCTATAAGTGACAAGTTAACATACGAGAGAATGTATTAGTTGTGTAGCCAATGAAAGAAATCAGTGTTTATTATTGTCTCTAAAGATACAATCTCTCTGAAGTCATAAGGATTTATTATTAATACTAGCATTATAACCCTTCTTCGACCGGCTGTTTCATTACTGGGAATTCTTGCCGATCAGTTGGAGTAGTTTAAGTTTAAAGTCAGCCCACCCAAAAGGTAACAACATATGGGTGCAACTGAGGCACATCCCTAAATGGGTTGGGTTAACAATTTGAATGGGTGGTGGTCCTGAAAAGGGTAGTTTTTGCATTGTCAATCTTGTCAGGAAGGAACCTCTTCCATGGACCGTCATAATAATAATATACGATAATTTTTATTTATAATATAATTTTTTTTATAATTCTAATAATCTTTTGCGTTAGATTTCAACTCTCTAAATTGATTGTACACTGTTTTTACAGACATTAAATTTTGCCATTGATTTTTGCATAGAATGTAAAAAATCAGTTTTTTCTATTTTTCACCTTCAAGGTTGCAATTTTTTCCAGCCAATTTGAACTCAAAACTGGCACTGAAGAATTATCATTCAAACAAAAAAAATTAATCGAGATCGGATGAAAACTGTGGAAACGCATAGACAACATCCGATCACACACACACACACACACATGCATACACACACACACACACCTTTCGAGAATTATAGATATAGATTATTTTAAACAGGACATTTTTAGAATCTTGAATTATTGGCAATGGTTAAGTTAAATGTTTTAAACTTTTACATGTGTCTATATACATGTGTGTGAGTGTGTATATGAGAGAGAGAGAGAGAGAGAGGGAGAGAGAGAGAGAGAGAGAAATTGCTAACACATAGAAAGAGAATGTCTCATATCGAGAATATTTAACATCGAAAAACATAAAGGAGAAAAAAATGAATTATTTTTAATAATATGTGGAAATCTCCACCCTTTACCTGATGACGGTCGCGAGACCAGAAACGCGTGTAGTAAAATTATGGAAAATAAAGCATAATATATTTTTTTTAAAAAATCCACATTACAAGCAAAAAGGTTTGCGGTTTCTCTCTTCTTTTTAACATACACACTTTTCTCTCGTTGGAACTACTATAACCTCTTCCTTATATATATATATATATATATATATATATATATATATATATATCGTGGACTCTCCCGTCGTTGACCCGCGCTTATCAGGGATCCTAAGCACAGCTAGGCGGCTGAAGGAAGCGAAAACTCCCCGCCGGACAGCATTCGCCGCGATACCTCACACTACGACGTATGGGGTCAGTTTCTAGGAACAGACAGCCAGAAAACCTGCACATATGATTTGATTATAGTGGTGAAGGTTTTGTGCAAAACCAACCACACTTTTTGAAGAGCCGAATACACAGACCTGGTACATCGACCCTCCTCAGATTTTGAATTCAGAGTTGTCCTTCTCCTAGACCAGTTGCCATCCAAGGCTTTAGAAATCACTCTGTCCTATTTCTATTTACCCATATCCGTTCTTTTCCCTATATATATATATATATATATATATATATATATATATATAATACGAATAGAGAGCAATTCCAACGTTCATAACATTTAATTTAAAAAAGAGGGCTCAATACAAAGTAGAGTTAATATTCTTCATTTTAGCATAATACCTCGAAAAACACGTAAAAAATCGCTACAAATTGCAGTCGTCTTTCAATACGTTTCAATGCGACTTTGAGATGTTTTCGTGTAATATCCTAAAATAAATTTCATATATATATATATATATATATATATATATATATATATATATATATTTTCAAGCATGTTTGGTTGAATAATCTAGACATATTATGTCTATTCATTTTTAGTTTAATCCTCTCAAATTCACGGATCAATTTCTTAGTGTTGTTACAAAACTGAGTAAGAAAGACGCTGTAGCTTTGGTTATTTCTTTTATTTTCCCAAGTACTGTCAATCTTATCCACGATCATCTTCAGGGGTCAATTGCTAAGACATAAAAATTAATGTAATTCATAGTTGTGATTTTTTTGTAAATACGCATGAAACACTCTCCGCTATCACTTACGTTAAGAATATGTAAGGGAGGTAACTTATTTTAAATTCTTTATTATTAATGTTTTAAAAATACCCACCCTGCAGTTATATATACTCAACGGTTTTCTAAATCATACATCTGACAAAATGATCAACATTTTTGAGAAAGGTTTTCTTTGTCGGCCAGAGAACTTTTCAGGACCCTTCGAGTTTTGAAATATAATTCCCCAGTTGTACTCAGCTCTTATACAAAACTAATAAAAGACGCTATCACCTGGTGTCACCAGTGCAAAGAGGGATAACTCGTGCACAAGATTCTTATCATGCTTCGTATACAACAAGTCATGCGGAACTGTCCAGCCCCAAACGTAGACACTTCCTGTTGATCATCTCCGGTCGACGCACATGTCATAAAAAGAAGGCGGTTTTAGAGTTGTTAGGAGTTATAACGTGTGACCCCCTCCTCGTTGCATCACATGCGATTTGCCCATAGCAAGGAATTAATCAGCCAAAAAGGAAAAACCATACAATGGCCTTTTCTTAACCACATAACCTAGCATAGTACCCGTCAAATATGACGTGTTATCCACACATAAATAAGTCGGCCGTTTTTGACAGGTAAAGTCAAATTTACCCTCGGTCATTTAAATCAGTTTAACGCATCAATATTATGGGAAATATTTGAAAGCTGATCATGCTACTAGTGAGAGTTCATCATAATCGGTAGCAACAATGATATTGTCAACAAAAAACGCTATCACAGTCGCAGATCTTTGCCTTGCCTTTTCCTTCCTTTCTGTTTTCTTTGTAGTGACAAAAGCAACACACGGGGATTTTTTTTCATTTCATAAGATACTTTTTGGCTTTTATTTTATAAGTAGGAACCTCCAAAGATCTGCTAAAAAATGAGCATAGATGATGAAAAAATGCCTCAAATGTAATAAAAACAAAGTTGTATAGTCAAAAGCGTTGTGTTATTATTAAGAGGAAAGTTCAACAGATTTTTTAATTATTAAATTAGATTTTTTTTTTATTCTTTTTATAACCTTCAAAATTTTGGTTAATTTTTTCTTGCGACCATGAAGTCGTATGGAAAAATTTTAGCATATTTTTGCGATGAAAAACATTGATTTGAAAATTCTTGCAAAAATCAAATAATTGTCAGATTTTAATGAAACTTTCAGTACATATTCACAAATGAAGGAAATTATTTTAGAAATGTTTCTTTTTTAAGAAAATCTTGGCAAAAATATTTTTTACATCCGTTACCTATTGAATTCATCAAATTTAGAGAAATTCATATTTTTAAGGCTTAATGTTTATATTAGTTACAAGTACAAGTACTTGGAAAATTTTAATTAATTTTTTTGTAAAATAGGATACCTAGTTACAGAAAATCTGGTCTGATTCGTAAAATAAAAAAATTCAATAAAATTAAGATATTATTTAATTAAAAAAGATTTTAATTACTTTTATGAATAAGATACACTATGGGTACTATTGTTTTAAAAAAATTTCTTTTCAATGAATACTGAATTTTTGCAAGAATTGTTTTAATTTTATTAATTTGAATCTAAATCTTTTAAAATTCTGTATTAATTTGTAGTGGTTAAGTGATATTTTTATTAAGTAAAAACTATATTTACGAATTATAAATAGAAAAGCTTACTACAATTCGGCGACCTCCAGCATTTTAAAAAGAATTTTGAATTTTGTGTGTGTGTATGTAGGTGTGCGTGCGTGAGTGTGTATGGGTCTATAAACGTGCCGATTTTTGTAAATACGGACCTCCATACACGACATTATCAGAAAATAAGAGCGATAACCGTAGTAGATTCAAAGTACCTAAAATTCAATGAAATATCAGATTACTTAAAACATTTTCCTAAATTTTAAAGATTACTGGGTAGTTAAAAAATTACATAAAAAGGCGCTCACGTTATATATTTTTACAAATATGTCCCCTGTATTCCCAAACATAAGTCTACTGAGAGAGTTGTTAACGCCTCATAAAGCACCAACCTCCGTATTAAAAAACTTCTTTTCTACGATATTTTAGACTAAAAGTAATAATATTTGTTTTAGATAATATTAATTGAACTTTAAATCAACTAATGTTCCTAAATAAAATTTCAGAAATGTATATTTTATTTTTGAAAGATTTTGATTTTTTTTTTTTTTTTTTTTAATTTACGTTTTGCTGGCAGATTTGTAAATATGGTTAAAAATGGCTAAAATCAATTTTTAGCGATTTCAAAAAAAAATCCAGTCAATTTAAATTTGTTTTGAAATGCAGCTAAATATTTTGCTTGTTGGATATGTTAAATTTAATCTATTAAATTATAAATTAAAACTAAAATAAAATCTTCCATAAAGATTTTTATTTAAAAAAAATTCATTTTAACACTTCGGTAACGTTTTTCTTTGAAGGTACCTATTTATGAATTTTTTTAAAAAATTTTTTTTACTAATGTTCACTGAATAGATGACTAAAGAGCCACTCAAAGCAGAGGATCACTGAATGAGGTGGTTGTGTGCGCGGTAAGAGGAGGAAATAAAAAATACAGTTTATGAGGATATGTAAGATAGATAATAGTTAACCCTCGACTTGAAGATGTTAAGATTGTACTGATCGGTGAAGCATCCACAAGGCAGTCTGTTCTACAATGTAGCGGTTATTTGGAAGAAGCATCTGAATAGAATCTCCTTCTTACTAATGGAATATAGGACTGTTCGATACGATGTTCATGCCGTATCTTAGCTGTAAAGGTCGGAACTGAGGAATGTAGCTCGTTAAAACATTTCCTATGGAAATAGAAATAGACTAGTGAGCGGTTTCTGAGTGTTCGTCTGTGGGTAACGGGTTGTAGGGTGGTAAATAATGAATTATCCACAAGGTCACAAAGCCTCATTTTTTTTTAAACTCTATCAAAACTGGAAAATAAGGACTGGGCAGCTCCAACCCAGATATGACAGCAGTACTGTTAATGTTTATATTAGTTACAAGCACAAGTACTTGGATAATTTTTTTTTTTTTTCGTAAAGTAAGACACCCAGTCACAGAAAATTGTCGGATTTTAATGAAACTTTCAGAAAATATTCACAAATGAATGGAATTATTTTAGAAATGTTTCTTTTTCAGAAAATCTTGGTAAAAATATTTTTTACATCTATTACCCTACTCCCTATTGAATTCATGAAATTTAGTGAAATTCATATTTTTAAGGCTTACTGTTTATATTAGTTACAAGCACAAGTAGTTGGAGAATTTAAATAATTTTTTTATAATTTTTTGTTACAGAAACTCAGTCTTGATTTGTAAAATAAAAAATGCAATAAAACTAGTATATTATTTAATTAGAAAAGATTTTAATTGCTTTTATGAATGAGATATGCTAGGTCACTATTGTCTGAAAAAAAAATTTTCTGAAAAAAATTTTTTCAATGAATAATGAATTTTTAGAGGAATTGTTTAATTTTTTAAAATTTTTATTAATTCGAATAATTTAAAATTCTGTATTTTTTTGGTTTCATTTGGCTCTTGTAAAGATATTGTCTAGCAGGAGAAGACTAAATCTTTTGGTTTTTAATTCCAAAAATGAAATCTCATTTGTTGCTTACCAGAACTTTACGGAAATGTAAAAATGAATATACAAAGTTTTTATTTCAAGTTTCATCATCAACAAGCAGAACTCGATTTTATTTTCGCCTATCACAATAAAATCTCGTTTTTTTCGAAGGTGGTCATTGCCTTGAAAGCCTATTGAGACACACGTTCGCTCAAAACTTAAGATTCATCGCTAAATATGCTGATAAAAATACTTGCTCTTGTACATCCCTAACTCCTCCTGCTATTCTGTATCTTTACGAGAGTCAGATCAGGCCCCCAAAATGACAGCTCCTATTGAGGTAGTTGAGCCCTTTTTTGTGAGCGAAATTTGAGCTCAATTCTCTTACAGAATTCTGGGGTTAAAAGGGGCCAACTCTACTTCATATTAGCTTACACGCAGTGTTTACTAGTTCCCCCACCAGAACGAGATGTCACACAAGGTCGTTTTAAAGTGGGGACAAAAAATTCCCCACAGCCCCCGCAACTGTCGGTTGCGCTGGCTTCCCTCTTGCGCAATGGGAGGGCGTGGCCTGGGGCAGCTGTTTCCCAAGGTTGGGCACCTCTTCAGTATAATTTTCCTCAGTAGCCCCTCCGTCCTTTGACAGAGAAGCCCCTGAGCGCACTCTGTCCAAGGACGTCTCTGTCCTTAGACAACTGAGAGATGATAAATAATGCGAAATCTCCCAAAGAAGGAATTTAGCTTACATGAATGTAAATATCTGTATTATATATTATCGACTTCTAGGCAATATCAGTTTTAAGGTTTACTTATTTTGCATATTGATTTTTAAAAAGTTTATTTAATTAATTAACTGTTCTTCATTACTGTTCTTTTATTCGAAGATTGTTTTGATTTTCATATGAAAAATATTTCTGTTTAGGAATATTGTCTTATATAGTGCAGAAAAGTGTTTGAAATTTGAATTTTACTTGGCCTTCAAGAAGTTGGCATCTATTTTTAAAAACATGTTTCCTTAACCGCCTGCCCTCACACCCGACCAATTAATTTCTTCTGTCTTTACAGTTATATTCTTTGAACAAATATATTGAACGTCCACAACCCCTTCAACATTTTATAAATAGTGAACATTAATCACATAGAAAAACAAGTAATTTTTCTTAGAAAAATTACCAGGTTATGTTTTTCATTCATGTAAATACATGTATTTTATTTCTGTCAACACCTGTTAAATGTTATTCAGTTTCACCATGTTTCATTTGTTTACAAACGGCTAAAATTCTAACGTTTATCTATCTGAATAAATAGAAATGTTTTCTTTTATATTTACAACCAATTTATGAATGAAATGTTCATTTAAAATTTTTCTTTCAAAGATTTCAAGTAATGAATTTATCTTACTTTCGATAGAGAGTAGGCGAAGACTGCTAGTATTTAATAAATTGAAGAAAAGTGACTATGAAAAAGTGTTGCTATAAATATGAGTTGAAGTATAGGGAAAGAGAAAGACAGGAAAAAAAAGACAAAGATTAATAGAAAAAGAAATATAGTTTGGTTTACGCCATCGTTTCATTTGGCGGGAAAAACAAAAATAAGCGTAATTTGTTAAACGTTTAATGAAACATTATCTTGAAGAATTTGCTCTGTACAGGGTTTTCAAATTTGAGTCTGAAACCGCATACCCAATTTCAGGAGGCTGGTGATAAGACTCCAGACAGAGAATCGAAAACAGAAGGAAAGCTGTGTAAATGTTCCCCTCAATGGTAAGTGTTTGACGAACAACGTTGTAGATATGGCAACAGCGAAATTTTAAAGCCCTCGCGACATATATTATATTGATGGATAGAAAGACCATTCAAAGACCTTTAAAACAATAAAATGCCAATGGAAACTTGTAAATATAGAAATAATAAAATCCTGTCGAACTACACAGGGTGCGGCAAAAGTAACGCTGTTTTTTTTTATTTTATTAACTTTTACTGAACAAAAATGAAGTAGTTTAAAATCATTTATAAGTATTGTCACATCAAAACAACATGATTTGTCGTGATTAATGACCTATTTAACATATTCAAAATACTCCTCTTCACGCTCAATACAATGCTAAACTCTATCAGCAACACTTCTACAAACCATTTGACACATTTCTACATTAATTTATCAAAAATTGCTTGTTTTAATTCAGGAAATGAATTCGGTTTGAGCCTGTAAAGATCTCTCAGTACAGCCCACAATAAAAAGTCTGGTGATCGTGATGGCCACTCAATTGCTCCATGTCGTCCTATCCACCTCAGTTCGAACAAAATGGCGTTACTTTTGATGCATCCTGGGACATAAAAGTGAAAATTTAGGAAGCGGCAAAAAGATATCTCCCCTGAAATTAATTGGAGAATTTTGAGAAAAACCAAAAGTTATCAACCGGGATCGGATGTTTGCTATATGTGTGAAAGGGAAAAAAATAAAATTAATACTATTTGCAGAACAGAAAAAAAAAATTATTAAATAAAAAGAGTTAAATAATTTCGGGGTACACGCATGGACGGAAGTGCGTGTTGTCACACTTCGAACCTGGATTCAAAAGAAAGCAATATGTATTCAAATTCGTGACAGCACAATTTTATTGGTCAATATATACAATGGCAGATATTTAATTTTTTATAAGCTGTCTGAGGAATTGAAAATGACGAAATTCGAGTAGCTAGTTTGTGAGTTTTAAATCGTTTTTATTTATCATAATTTATTAATATATATATATATATATATATATATATATATATATATATATATATAAATATATGGATATAGATCCGACAATATGAAGAAAAATATACGGAAAAAACAAACAAAAATCCTTATATGCAATTATGCTGTTTTAATGTTAATATAGCGTCAACGACATTATATTAACATTAAAACAGCATAATTGCAGGTGTTAATGTCAACGACATTATATTGACATTAAAACAGCATAATTGCATATAAGGATTTTTGTTTGTTTTTTTCCGTATATTTTTCTTCATATATATATATATATAATGTGTGTGCAAACGTCACCAAAATCTCTATTAAAATTAGTTAACGATCAGGATAACACTTGCTTAATAATAATAATAATAATAATAATAATAATAATAATAATAATAATAATAATAATGATAACAATAATAATAATAATAATAATAAATTTAAATTTAAAAATAATAATAATAATAATAATAATAATAATAATAATAATAAAAATAATAATAAGGAGACGCGGTTGGGATTACAACGAGAATGACGTGTTTTAAGAAGCTCTTCCAAACGTAACGTTTTTTTTTTACGCATATGAAATTTTGTTATTTTTACTATTTTAACGTAAGCATGAATTTTCCTTCGTATTATTATTATTTAATTTATTTGTTTCTCCTTTAAATGATACTGATAGATTAATCAATTATTTAATTTTTCTTATTCATATCCCTCAGTTTTCAATATCCCCCAAAAAAAAAAAAACATGACAGGTAAAAAACAATACAATTTCTACGATATTCTTTCTTAGAAGGATTGCGTATTTTTTTCAACAGCGCTATTTTCAACGACTTTGAAAAAATAACGGGATTTACAGATGGGCCAATAAATTATTCTTAAATTTCACAGCAAAGATAAACGAATGTAAACTTTTAATTTTTTTATGACAATTATTTTTTTTACTAGGACTAGTGATGGCGAAAAAAAAAAAAAAAATTTAATATAAATACTCTCTAGTGTAGTGATGTTTTGTTTCGTTGAGCGGCTGTTTCTTCCAAGTTTTTTTTTTTAACGCATATGAAATTTTGTTATTTTTACTATTTTAGCGTAAGCATGAATTTTCTTCGTATTATTATTATTTAATTTATTTGGTTCTCCTTTAAATAATACTGATAGATTAATCAATTATTTAATTTTTCTCATTCACATATCCCTTAGTTTTCAATATCCACCCCGCAAAAAAAACATTACAGGTAAAAAAACAATACAATTTCTACGATGTTCTTTCTTAGAAGATTGCATTTTTTTTTTTTTTTTTTTAAAACAACGCTATTTTCAACGACTTTAAAAATAACGGAATTTACATTTACATATTACATTTTATGAATTTATGAAAAAAAATGCAATCTTTCTAAGAAGGAATATCGTGGAATTTACAGATGGGCCAATAAATTATTTTTAAATTTCACAGCAAAGACAAACGAATGTAAACTTTTTTTTTTAACCAGCGTCATTCTCTTTGATTTCCAATCGTGTCTCTGTCTATTGTTGCTTGGCAACCCATTTAGGAGAAGGAAAACTCCGAACAACAACCCGCAACTCAAGGTGTTAATCGTGCCGAGGAGTGAATGGCTACTGCGTTATGAGGTCGCGAACGATCCCCTACAGGCTTCGGAACCCTGTCTGTAAAAGACCGTTACTCAACGTGCCGGGCAACTTTGGGTGGACTTTTGGACCCGTGCGTCACTCGTGGGATTAATATGAAAATTAAAAATAGAAACAAAACGTCCAGTATGGCTCTTCCAGTGGATAAACAGGGAGCCCGTCCTTCAGGAGGGAACCTACCTGAGGTCGAAAAAAATCTGCCATAGGAACAAACTCCTACACAAAGAATGAATCTTCAGGTCCCCACAACCAGGATAATCCTAATGATGGTCCTGTAAATTCTCCAGCTAGATCCATAACCGTAAATTTAAGGAAAGAAAAAATAAATGGTCTCGTGAGGAGTACAAAGTTGTTATGACTGCATTCCATGAAGCGTTACTCAAACCTCAGAAAATCACTCGCCAAACATATGACATTTGGCGAGAGAAGGTTGGGCAAACAATTAGAAAGTACATAGACAAAAATAAACTAGCCAATGTAAGAAGGGACATCATGCGAAATAACCGATTGACAGAGGCTGAAATTAATGAAATAAAAAGAATTGCAACAAGAATAGATGAACCAACAAAACATGAAAAGGAACCGGAATCGGGAAAAAAAGTAGTAACATCACACAAGCCTCAGGTCATAATGAAAAAACCGAAATACAAACAAATCACTGTGAAGATAATGCTGAAAATTTAGAAATGTTGGAAAGTTATGATCTTAGTCAGTCACAAGACGGTAATAAAACGAGTTCAAAATTCATCGAACAGAATTATTTCACAGAAAACAAGATTAATATACAAAGCCAAGGATGAAATCATGAGCCATATAAGTCAGATACAGAATATTGCAATGGAGGAACGAGAACAACTCCCAAAATTACAACCAACAAAGCATAACCTCAAAACTATTAAGCTCTATAATGCAGCACTCAAATTGATTCTGGATGAAGAAGACACTCATATAAATCTCAATGAAGCAATATATGCATCAGCAATAGCAGCAACAAATAAACTGAACATCAAAGTAAAAAAAAAAGGCAGTCTCACAGACATGAAGATCCACCTTGGAAAAGAAAAATAGAAAAAGAAATTGAACACCTTAGAAGTGAATTATCAGTACTCGATGAACTAGCAAGAGGAGTAAATGTAAGAACTAGAAAAGGCAGAAGAGTCGAAAGAAAATACAATATCAGGAATGAAAAATGAAGTCCTATCAACTAAAGAAAAAAAAAGCAAACAATACAACTGAAGGCTCAAAGAATAAGACGCTACGAGAAAAGATCAAGATTCTATAGACAGAACAAGATCTTTCAAACCGATGCAAAAAGAAATTTTACAGGGAAATAGGTAAACAAAGAATTGAAGTGACAGTCCCCCTAAAATGGAAGAAGTTATACAGTTCTGGGGAAAATATGGGCTTGCCCTAAAGAACACAACGAAGAGGCAGATTGGATTGCGCAAGAGTTAGAACGAATGAAAAATAAACCAGAACAGACATGGGCAGGAATCACAGAAGAAGATGTTAAATGTGCACTGAAAAAAGCACACAACTGGAAATCTCCAGGAATAGATAAAATTCCTAACTTCTGGCTATATTATTTAAATACAGCACACAAAAAACTCGCCAAAGAACTTCAAGAAATGGTTACCGATCCAACTAAAATTCCTGCATGGATGACCAAAGGAGTTACCTTTCTTCTACCCAAAAATAGTGACACAAATATTCCGAAAAACTATAGACCAATTACATGTCTTCCAACAACATACAAACTGTTAACATCTATTTTAACAAAACAGACATATTTCTTCTTGGAAAGAAATGACATACTACCACTTGAACAAAAAGGGTGCAAACGAGGGCTGCTACGGATGTAAAGACCAATTACTTATTAATAGGATGATCCTGGAAAACTGCTTCCGTGAAAAAAAAAATCTCTTAGTATTGCCTGGATAGATTATCGTAAAGCATTCGATAGTGTACCACATTCCTGGATCTTAAAGTCTTTAAGTATGTACAAGGTATCACCGTTATCATCAATTTCATCAAACAATGTATGTCGATATGGAAAAAACTACACTTTACCTCAATCATAAAAATGGAACCTATAAGTCTGGCGAAATAAACATCAATAGAGGAATATTTCAAGGTGACTCTTTGTCTCCTTTATTATTTTGCATATCACTTATAGCATTAACCAGCCAACTTAACAAGACAGAATGCGGTTACAAAATAGCTCAAAAGAAAATAAACCATCTATTTTACATGGATGACTTAAAATTGTATGCTAGGAATGACAATGAGCTGTAAAATGCTTCAGTGAAGACATCGGAATGAAATTCAATTTGGATAAATGTGCTAAAGCTACAGTTTTACGAGGATCGCTACAACAAACTTCCTCTATTAGTTTAGACCCTGCTGTAACAATAAAAGATTTAGAACAAGGAGAAGCTTATAAGTACCTAGGTGTAAATGAGAGTGAAGGAATTCACCATAAGAAAATGAAAGAAATAGTGCGTAAAGAGTACTATAGAAGGGTACGACTGGTATTAAAACTGAATTGAATTCTCAGAACAGAATTATGGCCATTAATAACCTAGCCATCCCAGTGGTCCAATATAGTTTCAACATCTTGAACTGGACTCTAAATGACATCAGACAAATGGATTCTAAAACAAGAAAGCTTCTTTCTAAGTATAAGATGCATCATCCAAAGGCTGATGTAGACCGTCTATACATACCCCGTAAAGAAGGTGGAAGAGGTCTTATTCAGCTAGAATTGTCATACAAGACAACAACTATTGGCTTACTAACTTACATGGAAACAACAAATGACTGGATGATAAAATTAGTGAAAACAACATGAAAACAGAAAGAAAAATATTCAATAATAAAAGAAGGCAGTAAATACAAACAACATTTACATTTAGTAGATTCTGTAGTAAATCAAAACAGAAGCCAAGAACCAACTATTGCAGCAAAAGATATGAAAAAAGAAAGCCAAGGATAAAGCCCTTGAACAGATGAAACAACGCTGGCAAGACAAACCTCTGCATGGCCAATATCCAGAACGTGCAAATAAACCCAATGTTGATAAAGTTAATACTCATCGATGGTTACGAGCATCTGGATTAAAGTCTGAAACTGAAGGCTTTATTCTTTCAGCGCAAGACCAGAGTCTTTTCACTAGGAATTTTCAGGCAAATATCATACATAATAATGTGGATCCAAAATGCAGGTTCTGTGACAAATACCAAGAAACAATAGACCATCTAATCTCAGGATGTTCTATACTTGCCCCAAATGAATATAAAAATCGTCACGATAGAGTGGGGCAATACTTACACTGGACAATGTGCAAACACTTTGGAAAATGTGTAAGCAAACACTGGTATGAACATCGGCCAGCGCCGGTTACAGAAATAGAAGATGTCACCATTCTATGGGATTATACCATCCACACAGACAGAAAAATTGAAGCAAATAGGCCGGACATTATTGTCAAAAAACCAGAAAGAAAAAAACTTGCCTACTAATTGATATGGCTTGTCCAGCGGATTGTAACATAGCAACCAAGGAATTTGAAAAAACTATCAAAATACAAAGACATGGAAATTGAAATAGAAAAATGTGGAAATTGAAAACAAGAATAATACCAGTGGTAATAGGTGCACTTGGAATTATAAAAAATGGAACAAAACAACACATTGAAAGAATCCCTGAAACCCCAGCTTAAGAGACATACAGAAAATTGTCTTATTAAGTACAGCACACACACTAAGGAGAACTTTGTCTATGTAACGCTAGCAACTTCATCGGAGATAAAAAAAAAAAAAAAAAAAATTAACATGAAATGTGGCCATAACAACACACCACGACCTGCCTTAGGTCTTTCCAGAGAACTTGGTAGGTAGTGTGTCCATAGCAGAAATCGAATGATGATGATGATGACAATAATAATAATATATATATATATATATATATATATATATATATATATATATATATATATATATATATAGCACATATAGTGCTCAGTGTAATATAACAGAGCTATTAAGTATATATTAATAAATATACATATTACCCTTCCCCACTCGCACGACACGGAGTTACACTCCGCTATTGCTTTTGAATTTTAATATATCTGGTGTTATCACTTTGTTGGCATAGTTATATATTATGCTGGGATTATAGTTTTTAATTTTAAAAAATATATTTGGCACTTAAAATATACGGTATTTGTATATCTATGTAAGTTAAAAAGAAAATTAAGAAATGGTGAGTATGCATTTTTTAAGTTTTTTAATTGTTCTTATTTGAAAAAAAAAACAAGAAAAAATACATATTAAAAAAAATTGTAATTTACATTAAATTAAACGGTAATTTACATTAAGAATTAATCTGGATAAATCTATATAAGCAGATATTTATTTCTATGCAAAACATATAACCATCAATTCATTTCGCTTGTTTAATAAACTAGGGTTATTTAAGAGTTTTAAGATAACCAAATTTTCTGCAAGCCATAAGTTACATTTATTTCCTTTTCCGTTATAAGATTTAATTCTCTATATAATTTTCCTGTTGATTGATGGTGAGATGCCATCATTCTTTAATTGCTAGAAATATTTAGAGAGAGCAGTGCTGTTTTATATTTTATATTATCTAAGCTCATTTGATGATGGTAAAAATGAAATTTCTATGGGTATTCAGTGGAATCAAAATAAAATTTAACATCGTTATCGGAATGTATGCTCGCTCGGTATACAAGATCATCGATTATACATTGACCGTTTAAGGGACAGATCATATTTTTTCGGTAGTTGCATTTATTTTAAAAAGAATTTACGTTGTTTTTGCTGGAAATATATTTGTTTAATATAATGTGATAATGGGAGATGGACGTGTCTGTGTTTTTAATGCAGCTATAGTTGATCTTAACATTATTTTTGCTAAAAATCTTTTTTAGTGTTGGTGAATGATTAAAGTGTTTATGAATTAAATTTAGGAAAATTCTTCTGATATTAGTTTGGACATTACGGCTCAAAGTTGGATTAAACCATATAATTTTGCGTTTACGCTGTTACTGCTTATTTTAACCTTCTTTGTCTATTGCTAAATTCTCTAAATTTACTTCATGATGGCTTAGTTCTAAATCTTTTATCATTTTAGACTTATAAAATATTTCCTTATTGTTGGGGTTGGTGGATAATCTAACTTGGATTGATTTATGTAAATTAATTTCCAAGGATTTTCCATGGAGCCAAAATAAAATTTAACATTGTTACTGGAATGTATGTTCGCTCAGTATATAATATTATTGGTCATAAATTGCGCGTTTCAGGGATAGATCACATTTTTTCAGCAGTTGCATTTTTTAGAAGAATTTACATCCTCTTTGTTGGAAATATATTTGTTTAATATAATGTTACTATGATGGGAGATAGATGTGTCTATGTTATTAATACAGCTATAGATCATCTTAACACTGTTTTGTTAAAAATCTTTTTTAGTGTTGGTGAATGGTTAAAGTGCTTATGAATTAAATTTAGAAAAATTCTTCCTATATTAGTTCTGACATTACAGTTGGGTGGAGGATTAAACCATATAATGTTGCATTTACGGTGTTTCTGCTTATGTTTACCTTCTTTGTCTATTGCTAAATACTCTCAATTTACTTTTATGATGGCTTAGTTCTAAAGCTTTTATATATTTCATATTAGACTTATCAAATATTTCCTTATTACTGGAGTTGGTAGATAATCTAACTTAGACTGACTTAGGTAAATTATCATTTGTGGTGATAGTTTGATTCTTTACTGACGTATCTATGGTTATGCAGATATTTTGTGTATGGTTTATAATAAACATTATTTAGATCTAATGTTACATCGAGAAAGTTAATCACCTTAGCATTGGTAGTGGTGGTAATATTTAGTTCGTGATCTTTTAAAAAAAATATCAGTTCCTTTTTCAATCGATCTATCTTTCGTAGGCTTGTTTTACGGAGGAGAATGACATCATCATCTCTATAGAGTCCGGTGACCTTGATACCAAAAATAAATCTAAGTTGCCATAACAATAGAATTCAACCTAATTCATATGCCTCCGTTGAATCATACGCTCTCATAGCAATATTAAATTCCGGGTTACTTCTTTTGCTCCTCAGATAACCATTATGCAATAGTATAGCTTTTTGTGCCTGCTTTGTTTATTGCTAGATTTATAACCGACATTCTCGTTGATGTAAAAGTCAATGGTGTTATGCATTTTTTTATAATGTTCTTAATTTTGCATTCATCCTGTTTATAATTTTCGTTCATCTGATTTTTATAAAAAATATTAATGTTATTATTTATGTTTCTATTCTCGCCGTTGCTTATTAGTTACCTTAGACAAGAAACGCCTAATGTGGAAATCCAACAATTGATTAGGAAATCCGTTATTAATCAGCGTTTTCTTTACATTGTGTAATTCTTTAAAGAAAAGCGTGCGAGAGGACGAGTTCTCGTGCGTTCTCGTGAGGAAATTTTTAATAACACCTATTTTATATCTAAGAGGGTATTCACTAGAGAAATTAAGATGCCAAGAGTCTTTACTAATTGTTTTTTTTTTAAAACAGAAGTTTTAAAAGTATTATTACTAAAATCGATGCGAACATCTAAGAAAGGAAGTTTTTTTTTTCTCTAAGTTCATAAGTAAAATTTAGGACGGAATTTTGTTGAAATGTAGCTTTCAGATTTTCTATTTCTTCCTTGTTTTCAGCTAAAATAAACACACACACAGATATATATACATATATATATATATATATATCAATGTAGTCATCAATATATATCAATGTATCAATTTTGAAAATATTGTCAATATACCACATAACACCCTTGAGCGCTTAGCTTTGGAGCGGGTAGAATGGAGATCAACGTGTTTTTGTGGACTCGGCAATTTTCAATCTGCTTGTCTGAATCATCTTCAAGAAGCGAGAGCAAGATCTAAAAGGTCATCCAATCTAACAGTGATCTCATTTCACAATCCTCACACTTGCTCAATATGTGGCCTCCTTTGTAAATCACTAGCGGGTCTTAAATAATGCCACTTAAGATTATCGCACAAACTTTCAGAACTGAATCAACTAAGCTGTCAGATCCTCATACGTCGAAACCGACTGGAGAATCCATAATATATATATATATATATATATATATATAGGTTCAAGCTATCTTGCCCAGGAAACACCAATGCTAATGCATTACATGTGTGATGTCCCTCCGACCCTAATGGGTCACGGGACTCGTGATATATATATATATATATATATATATATATATATATATATATATATATATATATAAGTGGATATTGAAGTCAAAACCGAGCGGTGACAATCTGTTTCATGCTTAAACACAGTCTTCCAGTCAATGTCGGCATATGGGTCCATTCGATGTAAGTCTTTTAGTCCTATGAAGGCAATTCGGTACAGTCGACGTAAGAATTTATGCTTAACTAGGTATTTGGGTTCATTTAACGAAGGAATTTGGTTTCAGTCGATGTAGTCATTTGAGTCCAGTCAACGAAGACATTTGTGCCCATTCGGTGTAGGTATTTTTATCCAATCGACGTAGGCATTTAGGTTCATTTGATGTAGGCATTTTTTCCAGTCGACGAAGACATTTAGGTCCATGCGATGTAGGCCTATTTTCTCCAGTCCATTTAAGCATTTGGATTCAGTCGACGTAGGCCTTTTTGTTCAGTCGACGAAGGTATTTGGATCTAGTTGGCATTTGGGTTTAGTCAACGAAGGCATTTGGGTACAGTCGATGTAAGCATTTGAGTCCAATCGATGCAATCTCTTTTGTTCAGTCGACGTAGTTATTTGGTGCCAACCGGCAGAAGCAAATGTTTCATTTCTCTCATTACTTATGCGACTTCTTCTCCGACACTCCTTTACTTAAATTGAGTCATATATTTTTTTGCACTAAAATATTTCCAATGACGAGAAAAAATGTGATGATTAAACATTAATTGGTTCAAATTTTAACAGAATATTTGTTTTAGAGAATTTCTGTAATCAGCCCTTACATTGCGTATATAAACACGAAAGAAATATATAGGAATTAATGCAATCATTGCTCACAGACAGAAAAAAACGACTGCGTAATATATATATATATATATATATATATATATATATATATATATATATATATAAAAGAATATTTTCAAGGTATTCAATATTTGTGCGTAAAAGTAAACAATATCAGGTATACAACCTGAATAAATATAAAAGTGGACACAGAATTCAATACGGAATGGCGACAGCCTGTTTCTTGTTTGAACGCAATCTTCAGGATAGAAGCATATATATATATATATATATATATATATATATATATATATATATATATGAAATGGATTAAGTCCAATAATTATATTAATATACTTTCTGTTTATACGTTATTTTTTATAGATATAATTTTTAAGCAAATGCTCTGTTTCTTAATTAAACATTATTAATTACATTTACAGGCCTGAATGTTCGAGAAATTTCATAGAAATTACATTTTTAGTGGATATTCGTACTGAGTAGACGCTTCGTTTATTTTCGTCTGCCAGTTTGAATATTCGAAAAAAAAAATCAGCACGCTCCGGTAGCATTCGAACCTGCGTTCTCCTAGGGGAAACCGCTGCTAAATTCCTCGTTGCTCGCATGCTCTACCACATCTCTGCTACCTCAAGAATTTCTATTTGTAAAGAAACTGTCCAGTATTCACTGCCATAGAGGAGGGGATGTTATTACATAGCAGTTTAAAATTATTTTCTTTGTTTCTTAATACGTTCTTTATCTTTTTGAAGGCATCTTTCCCAGTTCCAATGTGTTTTCGGAATTCGCTGTCATATTTTCCATCGTTCGTTATAACACTTCCGGAGGCCCCACCAGAAATGCATATACCAAATACTATACGCATCATTATTATTAATTTTTATTATTATTATTATTATAACGATCGTGGTAACGTGAAACGTAAGTAGCATTATATATATATATATATATATATATATATATATATATATATATATATATATATATATATATATATATATATATATATATATATATATATATTCCCAAGTGGATAGAATCCAGGTAGAACTCAATGTCCAACACAGAGTAAGAATATAATATGAAAGGTCAAACACTAATATTCCATGGTTATAATTTATAATAACCATGGAATATTAGTGTTTAAAATTTTATAAATATATATATATATATATATATATATATATATATATATATATATATATATATAGAGAGAGAGAGAGAGAGAGATATTAAACATTTTGTGAGATGGATAATTATGCTGTTATATAAATTGACAATTTTGCTGTTACATTCGGTGTGTATATATATATATATATATATATATATATATATATATATATATACCGGATGTAACAGAAAAAGAAAATGTTCAAATCATATAACAGCATAATTATCCATCTCACAAAATGTCTAAAAAACATTAAACTAATTTCGTACGTCATAAGAATCCATGAAAACCCTTTGAGTTATTCAACTAGAAAGAGAACAGGTTAAAATTATTTTGTGTCAGCCACACTATGTCTTCCCAACAGAGCAATGGTGAAAGGAAAAAGATCATTCAGGCATTCAGTAATGGTATCAACATTCATATACTATCAATGAATAAGTTTGATAAAGAGAGAATAATAGAGAGGAAAACTGGATCAGGAGGTCACAATAGCAAGAGGGATCATTCTTTCAACTTAGAGCTAAATACATTCTTATTGTTCAAAGTAGAATCCAATAGTGTTCCAGTAAGATATCTTTAATCATTTCTCAGATACAACGGTTCAAGGCATAATCTAACAATTGGACAATTTTACTGTTACACTCGTTATATATATATATATATATATATATATATATATATATATATATATATATGATAAAAATATAGTTTTATAGTTTTAAGCAGTGCTATATATATGGGTAAAAGTGTTTAATATCAGGGATAGAACGTATGCAAATATAAAAGTGGACGCTGAGATCAACATCAAGCGGCGACAGTTCGTTTCATGTTTGAACCCAATCTTCAGGCAAATGTGATTTGACTCCACCAGAAGACGAAACGCGTCGTCTAAGAAAAGTTTTACTTTTGGATTTATTCATATTGTCTTTTTACAAATATATTTTTCGTTATATCTGAAATTTTATACACACATGCGCACACACACACACACACACACACACACACACACACACACACACACACACACACACACACATGTGATAAAATATAGTTTTCAAGTATGCTATATTTATGGGTAAAAGTTCTCAATATCAGGGATAGAGCATATTTAAATATGAAAGTGGACACTGAGGTCAACACCGTACGGAGACGGCCTGTTTCATGCTTTAAGGCATTCTTCAGGCCTTTGTCACCGCTTGTAATGTGTGTAAGCATGTCCTCAAAGAGGCAAAGTAACTATTCACTGATAGAGTGAGACACTGTATAGCCTTTCACAAGTTTTGATCTGGAAATTAATCGCAACTCTGCTAGCTTTTTTGCTAAGCAAAAGCAAATCCTCAATCCCTCAGTTGATACATACAACAGATAAAACAGTGCTTTGCTCGTAAATTCTCTTCCAACTCTACTCCCAGTTCATCTATAGTATGTTTGCCTGATTTCCCACTAAGAACAGCGTCTCTACTCATATGCACATAACTCCGTCCATGTTTTCTGTTATCATTTTTAAACTGGATCCTCACAAGATTTGCAGATTCGACGTTATCCCTGCAATTGTCCTAAAGTAATGTGCTCCTGAACTGGCTCTTGTTCTCTCCAAACCTTACAATAAATGACTCGCTGCTTCCTGCTTTCCAGCTTGTTGGAAGTCCTCTGTAGTTCCTGTTTATAAGAACTCCGTGGAAACTTCTGACTAAATTCTGTTCAAATTATCGCCCTATTAGTCATTTTTCTCTTTTTCGCAAATTACTTGAAGCTTTAATCAACGCCTAATTGGTTGATCATGTCACTTCACCCGGCCTCCTTTCAGACAAACAATATAGCTTCCGTTTCACCAGGTCTACTGCTGATGTGGTAACAACCATCACTGAATTTGTCTATCAAGCTTTAGATAAGAACGGAGAAGCTCGTGTTGTGGCCCTTAATATCTCAAAGACATTTCAAAGAGGGTTTGTCATGCTGGCCTTCTACACGTGCCCAAGGGCTACGGTGTCACTGGCCGAACATTTGCCTTAATCCAATCGTTTCTAACAAATCGTGTAATAAAGGTTGTTGTGAATGGGCACGCTTCTAAATCATTTCATATTAATGCAGGAATCCTCAGGGCTCTATCCTACGGACTAAGCTGTTTCTAATCTTTACCGATCTTCATGTCATCAGTTTCCAACTAGGTATTTATGCAGATGACACAATTATTCACTCTTGTCTTAGTAGAAATCCGACAGATCCGATAAAGTAAATCTGGTAACTGTTCTCGAAAAGAACCTCCAGTCAGTGGTTAACAGGGGCAAGAAATGGCTTTTTAATTTTGACACCTCCAAAAAAAAAAAAAAAAACGCTTTCATTTAATCACCACAGACAACTTTTCTACCTGTTATCAGCATGTATGATGCTAAAATCCAAGGAAGCAACTTCTTGGGGTCATGATTTTTACTGTCATTGACTCAATTGCTAGATCCGGGACAATTTTTCTCGTCAGAATCCATCTTCCACATTTATAAACCTCCCATTTGTTCATACATTAAATCCTGTTGCCATATCTGATCTAGTAGTCCTACTACATATCTCAAGATATTGGATAGAATTCAAAGAAGGGTCTGTAATGAAATGACATCCTGACCTGGCTTCAACTTTAGTTGCTTTCTCACAGACATGATGTGAATTCTCTCTGTCTTTTCTACTGATATTTCCATGGCAACTGTTCTGATGAACTTTCCACCTTTGTCCCTCGAGTGAATGAATTTAAACGTACTACTAGGTTGGCAATTAGGTCTCACCGTTTTACTGTTGAACTATAGTAGATGCAACCATATGTTCTAGTCTGACAGTATTTTTCTCGCATTTCTCGCCTGTGGAAACCCCTTCCGATTTCTTGCTTCCTAGCCAATTACAATCTTCAAAAGTTTAAATGCATTATCTGCCTTCCTGAATCTTGTTCTTTTATTGTTCTTTTGCCACACTTCTTCTCACTAAAGACTTTTCATTCTCTTTCACTCCTGTAAACCCCAACTGCATCCTAGTGACATTATCACCTTACTTGGAGTTGAAACGATTAAAAAAAAACGTAATTAATGAAGAATAAAATAAATAAAACGGAAACTATTTATGACTCAGCCTAATAGACATACACACACAGACCCATATATATATATATATATATATATATATATATATATATATATATATATATTTACTAAATATATATATATATATATATATATATATATATATATATATATATATATATATATATATATATATATACTTTATTATAGAGCCTGATGAGATGCGATCATATGCATCGAAACATGAATGCATTTATGTAGCGGTCTTACATATGTTTGAATGTAATATCCTATAATAAAGAATTATCGCTCTACTGTTGTATTGAGCATCATTTTTAAATTAAAGTTGTGAACTTTTAAATTTACATTTGATTCCTTCTGATTACTTTTGTACATATATGAACTGGAGTAGATGTTTCTAGTTTAGGATTGTGTTTCCGTTTCCTACAAAAGTTTTCCGATTCTCTTTTCACTCCCAGTAGTCCCTTGCGTCATCATCACCATGCTTGGGGTGAACTGATTATATATATATATTATTGGACTCTTCCGTCAATTTCGACGTATGAGGATCTGATAGCTTATTGATTTAGTCATGAAATTTTGTGCGATAATCTTAAGTGGCATTTAAGACCCGCTAGTGATTTACAAAGGAAGTCACATATGGAGCAAGAGTGAGGCTTGTGAGATTAGATCACTGTTAGATTGGCTGATCTTTTAGAAGCTGATTCAGGCAAGCAGATTGAAAATTGCTGAGTCCACTAAAACACTAAACACGTTCATCTCCATTCTACCCGCTCCAAGGCTAAGCGCTCAAGGGTGTTATGTGGTATATTGACTGCTGACAAGTTGCTTTTCAGCTTGTCTTTGTATCTTAGCCATGATCATTCCTGTAGCCCTGATCTAACTGGGTGTACATTAGGATCTTGGGTATCCTGTCACCAGACATGACTAGTCCACCCTAACTGAGACTGTATGAGCAAAGTCTCGATTCCTCCAATATTACACCTGTTAAACAGGTCTACGTTAGATATCCTATCTTGAAGCTTAACTCCACAGATTGCACGCAGACAGCTTTTATGGAAAACATCTAGCTGGCGTATATGGTACCTGTATGGAGTCCACGACTCTGAGCCGTACAAAAGGATGGCAAGTACAACAGCTCTGTAAATAATATATATATATATTTATAGATATATGTGTGTGTGTGTGTGTGTGTGTGTGTGTGTGTGTGTGTGTGTGTGTGTGTGTGTGAATTACAATCAATGAAACCCAAACAAATTACCATTGACAAGTCCAGGGAAATTTGATTTTCCCGAGGACGAAATACGGTTGTTACCGCGGTTATCTCGCAAGTCGTTGAAATTGATCCTGATTCTCAATTAGCGCTCTTGAGACGTGGCCTTGTGCCAAAGTTGGTAAGAGAAGCGTGATGGATAAGGCGCCAAAGTGTCTCTCTCCTATCTCGCTCGGCGTTTGGCTCCGTTTACATCCTTGTAAAACCCTGGAATGTCACTACAGACCAGAATGGACGTGCAGGTCGCTTCCCGTCTTCACTACCCACTCCCAGACAACATTCTTCGGCTGCCTGGCGCGGCGAGCGGCCAGATTGTGTCAACAGTGGCGGGCTAAGTGGACACCGATTTTGAAGGCAAACAATATTGAAACAATCTGGTCGCTGGTGGAGAAGTGGGCGGTGGTAAGCAAAAACGATGCAGTTGCTGGCAGCCATGTTTAGTGGGCTGCTGTGTGCTGGATGCTAAAAATTTATCTACATAACGATTATTATTATTAAGCGAAAAGGGTATAAGTCAGAATATATCCTGTATTTGTTGTAGAGTAGATGGTGGTTGTGACAACAACAAATCGTTTTTTTTTATTATTAAAAGAAAAATAGTGCAACAGACAGGTTACTTCAATATTGGTATTAGTAGTAGTGGTAATAGTAGATGTAGCGATGGTAGTGGCGATGGTGTTGATGGTGGCAGATCTCGCTATTATTATTGTTTGTTTTTTTTAATCTATTTCACCCCAAGCAAGGCAGTAAAACCACAGAGACACAAGCAGTTACTGGACGTGGAAGAGTTAGAAACAGAAACATTAATAATGAGTGAGAACAACAAAAATGTAATCAGGAGGACAGTAGATAACGATTGACATTGCATTTAAATTTTTGCAGATTAAAGTTTGCTGGAAAGCATGGAGCCGGAAGGGACTTCCACAAGCGAATTATTATTAACGTAATTCCCCATGTATAATACGCATTCATCGATAATACGCACCTTTAAAATTATGCGGAAATTGTGAGAAAATGCTTCTACTCACGCATAATACGCACCCCTTGTTTAGTAATAAAATCCTATAAAATGTATCTCTCCAATTACGGCCAGCGTTTCCTACTTTTATTTTAAAAAATGATTTTAAATATAGAATAATATTATTCTAATTTAGTTTTAAGATAATTCTTATTTTATTTTACATTTCTAAGTATTGTTAGGTACATATGATTGTATATGACATCCTTATGGGGTCGCAATCGCTGAATGTTAGTGTCAAATTGGCGTATGTTTGTGGTGAGTATTCATTTCACAACTGAAATCGACCTATGAAACAGCAATTTTTTATAGTAGCTGTGCATAATACGCACCCCTAATTTTGCTTATTAGTTTTTAAAGAAAAAGGCATATTATATATGGGGAATTCCGATATATATGTGTTTTTTTTTTGTTTTTGTGTGTGTGTGTGTGTGTGTGTGTGTGTGTGTGTGTGTGTGTGTGTGTGTGTGAGTGTACTGTAATTCCCCATGTATAATACGCCTTTATCCATAATACGCACCCTTAAAATTATGCGGAAATTGTGAGAAAATGCTTCTACTCACGCATAATACGCACCCCTTGTTTAGTAATAAAATCCTATAAATTGTATCTCTCCAATTACGGCCAGCGTTTCCTACTTTTATTTTAAAAAATGATTTTAAATATAGAATAATATTCTAATTTAGTTTTAAGATAATTCTTATTTTATTTTACATTTCTAAGTATTGTTAGGTACATATGATTGTATTTGTCATCTTTATGGGGTCGCAATCGCTGAATGTTAATGTTATGGAATTAACACATTAATTCCATCTACATTTTACGCGCGCGCGAGTTTTCCTGGCGTCTCAAACGAACAGTGTTTCCAAGCCAGTTGCTTCCCGATCTTCAACCTGACTAGACGGGCAACTCATTTATTCCGTGCCCTTAACCCATATGCGGGCCGGAATATCATTTCAACAATGTCGACCTCACACTCTACCAAGACTTCTTCGCGTCTTGAAGCTACCCGCAGGTCAAACCTTCTCCGTTTTCTGCTAGAAAACGTTGGGACACACGACACAGTCGTAAGCAGAACTTCGTATTCAACAAGTGACTTATTTTATCCCTCGTCAGTCAACCTTAAATACAGACAGGGATATATTACTGACGAACAAACATTCTTCGTCTCTCTTGACTCGCCATAAGTAACTTCACTAAGACGATGCAACCAACTGCAAATAACTCTTCGTCCTTTTGGCTAGACGTCCACATCCAATCCGTTAAAATTTTCAGCAGTTAATTCAATGCCTGACCAAACTCTGAGACGACTGAACTTTCTCACTACTTTGAACCTGAACATAAAAAAAGATAAAAACACAAAAATCATATACACTCTCAACGCCAAAAATCCACAGTGAGTACTCCTTTCTATCTGTGCGCACCTACACCTCGTGTTAACGAGCTCCTTTTCCAGAACCTTCCTTCATATTGATAAAAAACTTTTTCCCGCCTTGTTCATCTTGCTTTCCTGTTTTGGCGCGGAACATTTTCTCTGATCTCGTACCACGAGATAACCTACTTGTTTTCCATCTAATAAAAACTACGCATGTTTTGCATCCAGACGCCTTTGTTATTCTATTCAGGCTATCTCTTTAATATTTATAATTTATGCACTTGTTGATTGACCCCTTTCCTCTCATTGTTCATTCACGCATTTTTTTATACATTGTTTGTGGACTCGGTAGTTTAGTGTAGTGTCTGGCACAAGGCCACTTTTATTAAACCAGCACTGCACATTACCGGGTCTGCAACAGTTTCAAATTGTCGTATGTTTGTGGAGAGTAGTAATCGACCTATGAAACGGCAATTTTTTAAAGAATTCTTTTGTAGCTGAGCATAACACGCACTCCTATTTTTGCTTATTATTTTTTAAAGAAAAATATGCGTATTATACATGGGGAATTACGGTAATTGTAAAAACAAAGGTGTTGGTGATGGTGATATACTGAAAAAAAATAATTAAAAATCCACATAAATTAAGATTTGGTAAAAATGAACAAATTAGAGATATTCAAATTATAGCGAAAACGTTATTAGAATATATCTCCGTTAATTAATCAGTCAATGCCATCACGTGATACACGCTTGGGGGATCATGTCCCTTTCGATTCATGACTGAATAGGCAGTCGATTTCTCTCGCAGTATGTTATCATTTCTTTCTGAGATAGACTGGTTGCCAACCAAAGCTATATGACCCAGTCTTGACTGCTATTTAACCTGTAGCTTTAGAATACAGATGTTCATAATTTTCCCAAGGATATTTGCGCGTAGGTGATTGTAATGAACTCAACTGGAATTCGAACTCGGCTGTCCCGTTTCTCATTCTGAGCCGATCTTCATTGCACCCCACCAATCAGTTTCCCAATTATCTAGATGTGACTCTCCAAAACTCTCTTGATACCCAGCTATAATTCTCCCCAATTACTCCTGCTCATCAACAGATAGTCACTGGGTATCCATCCCAAAGAGACAAGCCTAACTGGTTAAGATGAGGCAACTGACAAGCAAATCCTTGGTGCTAAACGGGGTATTTACTTTATCTCATTTAATTTGACCAATCAATCAAGATAAGAAACCATAAAAGACATGTATTATTATTATTATTATTATTATTATTATTATTATTATTATTCCTTTGGTTTCTTATCTATACTCATTTCTTTCCGGATCTCCACCAGAGACCTAAGGTCAGAAATAGCATCATGACATTTTTCACTGAGCAATTAAAAAAAAAACAATAAAAGAAAAAACATATTTTACATAGATAAAACCTTTTTTTAAGGTGTGGGCTGTACTCGTGAGAACAATTTTTTGTATTGCTTTAAGGCATGGGCTTCCATGAATCCCTTCAATGAGTCTACTGGAATCTTTTCCAACCAATCCTAGGGCTCCAACTACGATTGAAATTTTTGATGTTCTCATGTGCCACATTTTTGAGATTTCGATTTCAAGGTCTTTGTATTTTGATAGCTTTTTGAAGATCTTCAAAGATACATTGCAGTCTGCAGGGACTGCTATATCAATAAGCAAGCATTCTTTTCGATCTCTAATAACGATGTCAGGGCAGTTAGCTTTGGTTGTTCTGTCTGTATGTATTGTGTAGTTCCATAAAACTGTTACAGGTCGTATCTCTGTAACCGGGTCTGAGTGGTGTTCATACCAATTTCTTGCAGTTTCCTTTCCGTAAAAGTTGCAGATTTTCCAGTGCAGATATAGGCCAACTCTGTCATGCCGTGTTTTATATTCAGTGAATGCCAATATCGTGCAACCTGATACAAGATGATCAATTGTTTCTGGATATTTATCACAGACTCTGAATTTTGGGCTAACACAATTATTTAATATATGTGCTTGATAATTTCTAGTTAACAAGCATTGGTCCTGTGCAGCAAGGATAAAACCTTCGGTTTCAGCTTTTAAGCCTGCACTACGTAGCCACTGATGGTTTGTCTACATCAACTTGTTTGATACGGGTAGAGTATTGAGCGTGAAGCGGTTTATCTTGCCATTGTTTCTGTATCTGGTCGGTTGCATTTGCTTTCTTTTTAAGCATTTTGCAGCTGCAGTCGGTGTATTGTACTTTACTTGTTTTTCTACACCCATTTGAAACTCCATCCTATGCCGCTAGAGTGACACCAAGTCAGTATTACTCAGTATTCTGATAGACCCGAACATCGCCGTGGTCGGAACAATCTTAATTTCGTTTCAACTCAATTCTGGTGTTTTGGGCACAGATAGAAGTGCGCCTAGTATTATGGGCACGACCTTAAAAGTTCCACAAGTTTTTCAGATTCCTTTTTCCTTAATCACGACGGTCAGAACCGGTTTTTCTCATGGCTGGCCGAGTACGGACAGTCTGGATCCCTAAATCCCAGATTGTCTTGGGTTTATTTATATTACCCCACAACTTTTAGGTTGTGTTATAACTCTTCCTTTTCAACTCATTTGCGCAGTTCCCAGCGTATTACTATTCCTACTCTCTCGTGTCTGCTTTGGTATTATTTCCAAGTCAGCATTCTATATTCACTTATAATGTTCTAAAGTGTTTCACGTTTTTCCTTCACAGATACAATCAACATTTATACATTTTCTGGTTCATGTCTATTTTTAAATTTAGTTGTGACTTATGGATTATTTCTGAGTTGCAACCATACGAATATAAGAGTAGGGCAGAGATGTGAAGTGGTGGTGACGGTATGCATTTTTAATGTCATATCAGTTCATGGCTCTTTACAGCTTCCTTTTCTTTGTATTTGTGTATTGCCATGACGTCTTGGGAATGGTAATGGAGCGGTTTCCCATTACTTTAAGTTTTTAAATTAATTTAATTTTTAATTCTAAGTTTTAAAATTCAGAGTTTTCATTCTGGTTGCCATACACAGCGAGAGGGCACGGTCTATCCTGCTCTTTAGCCCATATCTGGGGGCGCTACGGAGAAGAAATCAATTCATAACTTTCCAATTAGCACCGATGCAAAAGTGAACGCAACAGTCGTGGCTCGCTGAATTCACATCCGTGCCGATAACTGCAATTCTACTTGCACGTGCATGCAAAAACTATGAAGAAAGTTCGGTCATGACAGCTACAGATTTATGCTATGGAGATATGCAGTGTGTGTGTGTGTGTGTGTGTGTGTGTGTGTGTGTGTGTGTGTGTGTGTGTATAAAATTTCAGATAGAACTAAAATATATTTGTAAAAGAGAAATATCAATAAAGACAAAAGGAAGAGTTATCTTAGCCGACGCGTTTCGTCCACTGACGGACTTTATCAAATATAAGGATTTTATTTTGCAAAAAAAATTTATAAAGAAAAGTATAAATGTTATTAGTTTAAAGAAAATTAAAATTAACAGATGCTAATAAATATTTATCAGGTTAACGGGAAGCCAATATAAACTATGGAAGATGCTAAATGACGAAATTTAATGTCTAATAAACGAAAGTGAGTAAATGATATTGTTGATTTTTTTTACACACACGCACACAGATATATATATATATATATATATATATATATATATATATATATATATATATTATAATAAAGAGAAACAACAGTAAGATGTATAATCCGGTGTTCTTATTAATATTTTTATTCTTACAAAACAGTACTCAATGCAAATCTACAAAGTATAAATATTATAAATTTACTTATTTAAAAATATGGTCCCATCGCTACACAGGAATTACCATGTTTCAAAAACAGAAGCTAAAAAACTTCGAATTCAATTATAGAATTAAATTAAATTAAAGTCCCAAGTTTTAATTTTCAAGGGAATTTTGGTTTCCAAAATTCGAAGTTTTTAGCTTCTGTTTTTGAAACATGGTAATTCCTGTGTAGCGATGGAACCACATTTTTAAATAAGTAAATTTATAATATATATATTATTGTATAAATTTACTATATATATATATATATATACATTAAGACATTTTTATGTTTATACATTCTTTTTATAGATACAAATATTTAAGTAAATGCTCTGTTTATAATAAACAGTATTAAACAACATTTACCGGCCTGAATGTCAAAGAAATTTTCATAGAAAATATTCGTCCTCCGACAGGAATCGAACCTGTATACTAAACTGAACCAGTCATATAGCCTGACATGCCTTTAACCGATTGGGCCACAGAGGAGCGTTCGGTTAACAAGGTCGGTTTTACTGTCTTTAAACTACTATCTTCCATGATTCTCTCACGTACATTCATATCTGCTCATGGCGTATCCAAATGTAAACAAATGACGTCACACATTATGAAATGGACAAAATCCGACTATTTTTTAAAGACATTTTCATGTTCATACATTCTTAATATTAATAACATTTTTATATATCTCTACACATATATATTCCCATATTATAGATCCTACTTGATTATTTTATTACGTGTTTATATATAATTTCCCCTTTGTAAGTATAAGTATAGGTTCCAAATGCATTTTATATATATCGTCTTTACCTATAATTAAGTTAACATCGTGACAGCTAAGTTTATTCTGTAAGACATTAATTTAATAAAACATTTTCATAAGCACCAATTATTTCTATTACCACTATCTACTTATTATGCAAAAAAAGGAGTTCTCCCCTTGATATATATTACGTAAATTCAAACTTTTTAAAACCATTTAACAACCGCTACTTTATAGAAAAGACTCCCAAGAGGATGCTTCCACAACCAAGACAATCTTAACCTCTTCAAGTCAAGAGTGAGCTGTTACCTTTCCGGCATATCCACAAAAAGTTCACTTACGCTCATACGACAACCGCCTTCAATAACCCTCTAGCATGAGTGGCTACTGGGCCTTGCATTGAGAGAAAAACTAGTTTAAAACCTCTCTCTCACACACATACACACACACACACACACACACACACACACACACACACACACACACACACATATATATATATATATATATATATTAAGACATTTTTTTATGTTTATACGTTCTTTTTATGAATACAAATATTTAAGTAAATACTCTGTTTATAATAAACAGTATTAACAACATTTACCGCCCTGAATGTCCCAGAAATTTTCATAGAAAATATGCGTCCCCCCCCATGATTCAAACCTGTATCCTATACAGGAACCGTCATATAGCCTGGCGTGCCTTTAACCGATTGAGCAACAGACGAGCGTTCAGTTAGCAAGGTCGATTTTACTGTTTTTAAACTACAATTCTCCATGATTTTCTCTCGTACATTCATATCTGCTCGATGCGTATCCAAATGTAAACAAATGATGTCACACATTATGAAATGGACAAAGGCCGACAATTTTTGTTAAGACATTTTTTATTTTCTCGGACATTCAGGCTGGTAAATGTCGTTAATACTGTTTATTATAAACAGAGCATTTACTTAAATATTTGTATCTATAAAAAGAACGTATAAACATAAAAAAATGTCTTAAAATAATTGTCGGACTTTGTCCATTTCATAATATATATATATATATATATATATATATATATATATATATATATATATATATATATAATTATTTAAAAATATAATCATATTTTTAAATAAATAATTGTATTTATGCTCTACTTTTGTATCGAGCACTATTTTTTAAAAATAATAACCGAAATACTAAGGAACTTTGGATTATTTACCTAACCAGTTCTTTCCTATTTTCTATATATTTTCACACATATATATATATATATATATATATATATATAGTGAGAGAGTGAGAGAGAGAAAGAGAGAGAGAGAGAGAGAAAGAGAGAGAGAGAGGGTGGATCAAAATGATCTGACACATTTATCGGTTTAATAAAACCGAAATAAAATAAAGAACGAAAAATGTGTTTTTTTCATTTATTTTCGAAACTTAATATAATGCCATTTTGTTTCCTTTCGTTTTCAGTTGCCAACCTGAATTAGATGGGCGAGCCTCGCGCTTTCATTGTGGAAACGTTTATCAAGAACAACGAATCGGTAACTGCCACACAAAAAGCGTTGGCCCACCTGATCACCTGATGCGATGTTTTTGTTTTTTTTCTTTCTATGAGGATACCTGAAATCAAAGGTATGTACTCATCGCCCTCGATCTATTGAACAATTAAAAGATGCCATTCGTCAAGAAATTGCCGCCAATCCACATGAAATGACCCGTCGATTTATGGACAACTTTCATGAACGTCTTCGACAGTTTGTGAAAAGTAACGGCACTCACTTGATTGATTTCATTTTTAAAACGAAAGGAAACAAAATGGCTTTGTATGTACATTAGGAAAATAAAAGCACATTATACATATATGTGTGTGTGTGTGTGTATGTGTGTGTGTGTATGTGTGTGTGTGTGTGTGAGAGAGAGAGAGAGAGAGATAGGTTTTAAAGAAGTTTTTCACTCAGTGGAAGGCCCAATAGCCACTCATGCTGGTTAATGAAGGAGCTTGTTGTATGAGAGTAAATGCAGTTTATGAGGATATGTAAAGAAAGATAAGAGTTCCCCGTGGAATTGAAGAGTTTAAAATTTTACTGATGAAATGAAACAAAATAGCATTATATGTATATTTCGAAAATAAAACCACATTTTTCGTTCTTTACGCTATTTCGCTTTTATTAAACCTACAAATGTGTCAGATCATTTTGCTCCTCTCTCTCTCTCTCTCTCTCTCTCTCTATATATATATATATATATATATATATATATATATATATATATTAAAGACGACTGACAAGGTATTGCTAGTAATCATTCTATTCAATTTTTCCGTGTTTGTATAAATGTTTTCTTTTCTGGACATAAAGTATGTAAAAACTGTTCAAATGTTCTTTATATCTTAGCGCTTTCGGCTATTCTGTAAGCCATTATCGAGGATGTTTTTTTTAACTCAATATATGTATTTTTATATATGTGAATCTATAGTGATGGGAATGCTACAGAGGATCAATATTATTTATGAATTTACATGTCTCTAAAGCAAGTGCGTTCCTGATCAAAGCAAATTCATTAACAATTTTATTGGATATACCACTACATGCCTATCAAGAAGACTCAAGTTACTTCTCTTTGATCATAGCTCAATTGGGACGCATTTAAACATACACGGAAACCTACCAAACTCTCTCTCTCTCTCTCTCTCTCTCTCTCTCTCTGTAACATATTTGTAGGAAATACAACTATAATAGCCTCATTCGCATGTAAAAAAAAAAAGGTTAAAAATAATGTAAGCATTATTAATAAAAACGAAAACGTCAACACTCAATAACATCAACTATGAACACGGCCAAAATGTGCTGACCATGTTTGAAAAAATTTCCCATCACTATAGATACACATATATAAAATGTACATGTTAAGCTAAAAAAAACAAAGAAAAATTTTTTGATGATAGCTAATAAAATAGGATATAATAGAGCATTTAGAGTGATTTTACACATTTTATGTACAGAAAACATTTTTCTGATTTTCGTGTAAATCGGGCCTATGTTTAAATCCTTTTTTACTCTAGTGTAAATTGGACCTATGTCTACCTTTTTCTGACTTTTGTGTAAATCGGGCTTATATTTAACTTCTTTTTTCTCTCTAGTATAAACTGAACCTATGTTGCCTTTTTCTGACTTTTGTGTAAATCGGGCTTATATTTAACTTCTTTTTTCTCTCTAGTATAAACTGAACCTATGTTGCCTTTTTCTGACTTTCGTGTAAATCGGGCTTATATTTAACTTCTTTTTTCTCTCTAGTATAAACTGAACCTATGTTGCCTTTTTCTGACTTTCGTGTAAATCGGGCTTATATTTAACTTCTTTTTTCTCTCTAGTATAAACTGAACCTATGTTGCCTTTTTCTGACTTTCGTGTAAATCGGGCTTATATTTAACTTCTTTTTTCTCTCTAGTATAAACTGAACTTATGTTGCCTTTTTCTGACTTTTGTGTAAATCGGGCCTATATTTAACTTCTTTTTCACTCCAGTGTAAACTAGACCTAACCCTGCCTTTTTTTTTAAAACTCGCTTGAATACAAGAAAAAAAATGAATAAGAAGACTAACCGCAGTACCTTGTCAGCCGTCTTTAATGGACCTTGTATGGAATAGGGGTTATTGCCCAAATACACAATACATGCGCGCGCACACACACCGATATATATATATATATATATATATATATATATATATATATATATATATATATATATATATATATTTGTTTGGCACTCATAAATTATAAAGACGATTAACATAAGTTGCGTTTTAGTTGCGTGAGACTAGTGTTGTTATCCAACTTGAGTCGAGGACTTCCCATAAATCAGGCTGCTGTATCAACAAGTGTTGACCTCTCTTTCCATGCGTTGGTGACGTTTTCCTTCCATATCTTCATTACTCTAGTGATTATGCCAGAGACTCTATGCTGGAGGTGCAGCTTGACCCCTAAGGATATGTAGCCAGGATCTTGAAAGGAATCCTTTGAAAAGTGTCATTTAAATAGGTAACGAGACGCGCTGCGTGCAGTAGGGTAAAGGTTATCAAAAAGGAAACGGTAAACAGGCTTCGAATTTCAGTTGAAGCTTCCGTATTTCTTGATGGCCGAGCCAACATCGAAGTCTTACCCTATCGGCTTAGAATATCAGTGGATATTTACAGACCAGGTTATAAACCCGACTAACGTCTACCCCCCTTTTTTTTTACTCTAGTGTAAACCGGATCAATATCTAAGTTTTTTGACTCTAAGGTCTGGAAGAAATAACAAAAAGACAAAAATTATTAAGTGCTACAAGGGACAGAAGGTGATGGAGGGCCATGATCGCCGAAGTCCTGACACATGTTCACTTTTTTTGGTTCTAGTTTTAAGCCGGACCTATATATACATTTTTGACTCTATTGTAAACCGAACAAAAGTCTAACATTTTTTAAAATTCTAGTTTAAACTTAACCTACCCTTTTAGACGCAAATATAAAACGACCTTATGTCACTTTTTTAAAGACCAACCGGTGCCATGTCGACCTTTTGACTCTAAACAGAATCTATGTTGATCTTTCAGTTAACCCATTGGGATTTTTGTCCTATAATACATGCATTCAACATTGAAAACAAACAAGAAGCGTTATGTCGTTAAATTATCCAACCTAAGATCCGAACAGCATAAAGATTTTTCAATTAGTCCTTGGCAAAACATGCGTCTTATACACCAGTAAGTACGGAATACAAAATCAGTCCGTATATTATTGTACAGGTCAATTACCCGTTACGCAGCCTTGAAAAAATATATCAGAGAGAAATTGTACCCGTATGTGAACAGAGACTCTCCCATAGCTTAGTCATTGGTGATACATCATTCAGATCGGTCGCACTCATTAAGACAATGCGCCTCATGGTGAATACATTGAAGAGGACTAAGGCGTCATCGTAGGCTTCTATTTCACTAATATTAAATAGCTACATACATTTCGGATATAGTTTGTATACATTTTTCTTATGAACGGATTTTATATTGACTTTTGAGATATGTGCGTTAGCAAAATTTGTGCGGGTGGCCTAACGGTTATCGGTATTGAAAATGGAAACAGCGAACTGTGCTTCAATTCCAGCCGAGGCTGTTTCGTTCATTTTTGCCCATTGGAAAAGGAATACATCTATCACTTTCGCCAGTTAAATAGTAGGGTAGACTCGGCTCTTTAGTTTCGATAGGGAGAAGAGTAAGGACAACCCTAAATTGAAGCCTCTTGCCAACACGTTCATGGACCTCTGTGACATAGTAAGGCCCGTTTCCTCCCCATGTCTGACATGCTTTATGGAAGCTTTGAATCCTGCAACAAACCCGGAAAAATGTTGACAAAAACCCTTTATTATTTTGATTTCATTTTCTTTAAGAAAAACATTTCTAAACCGAACTCTTTGGATTCTTTGAAAAAATAGTTATTCTTAAAACTTTAGACAAATTGTCTAAAGTTTTACGAATAATATCTTTTTATTATTCGACACAGGTATCTTCATTGTTGTTGTTTTTATCATATCTCAGCAAATACGTTCTCCGGCTTCCTTCACGTTCACGCTACTTCTGGTATTGTCTAGACATCACTTAGTATATAAGAAGACATTTAACCCTCACGGGGCATATTGAGGGCAAGAGAGATAAGAGGAGGCAGGGAGCCATTTGCCTGGCGGTCTTGTGTGAATGGTTGGTGGAACGGTGGGGGTACACGAACATTAGCAAATGGAGAAAAACTGCTTAGAGCCACACGAGATAGAAATATTGTGGAGAGCCATGATCGCCTATGTCTTGAAGGGGCGCGCCCCACAGAAAAGGGAAGAAGGCATTCTATATTAGCCTCTATTATATGAACTACGTCAATAAACAAGAAATAATTCTTCTGAATATCAACTCCAAAATGATATTAAAGATGGTGCTAAAATTCGGTCTTACGGTCACATCACGTTGAAACACCGGTTCTCGTACGGTCACCGAAGTTAAGCAACGTCGAGCCTGGTCAGTACCTAAATGGGTGACCGCTTTGGCAATACCAGGTGTTGTAAGCTTAGATGTGTGGGCGGTGTAATGGGTGATGGCTTGGAATCGTTAATCGGAGAGCGGAGTTCCAATTCCAATTGGGTTCGTTATATTCAGTTATGCACAAATACCATTGGGAAAGGTATGAACCCACCACTTCTGCACCCCCAGCTATGGGTTAATAAGTAAGACTTGTATCACTAAACCATTATATCTTCCGGCTTTAAATAACCTGCAAAGGATTGATAAGCCGTAGAAATCAAATCAAACAAAATTTAAGTTAACAGATCTGCTCATAAAAACGCCAAAATTTTAACGGGGAATAATTTTTGTAAATAAGTACTCATTTGACATTCCTTTACCCGTGGCATTTGTCAAAATTTTAAAATATCGTTTGTGTTTTATTCATTATTTTAGAAATTGTAATTATCATGTTAAAATTGTTTACATCATTGATAACTGCGTTCTACTGATTATATCCTTCTTATCAATTCGTAAGATTACGCCATTATCTATGACGTAAGCAGTGTTTCAAAGTTTACAAAAAAAATTTTTTTTAATATATTAAATAAAAACAAAGTACAGATAACTCTTTAAAATGTCATTGTATCAGGTTGGCACTTTATTTGATGCCACGTCAGATCATCATCTACATGATTCTTTTTCAGTGCGTTAGCTACGTTCAAGAATCTGATCTACACGCGCAATTCTACTGAAATGTGTGATTTCATTTTCATTTAAAAAATAATAGCGAAAACGGCGAATAAAAAATGAAGATATATATATATATATATATATATATATATAAATTTCTCCGATTTAATCGGTAGAGAAGACAATATTTATGAATAAAAATGACAATAGGAAAACTGGTAATTGCTGACGCGTTTCGTCCAATGTGGACTTTATCAAAGCAAAATACGTATTTCATAAATATATATATATATATATATATATATATATATATATATATATATAAAATCATTTACGACTAAGTGGTATTAAAATTTTATGATGCATTTGCGATCAATATGACCTCTATTTATATCATGAACAGGCCACCCCTTTCTAGCATAATAAAACCATAGTTTTCGATTCTGGCAAATATCGTGACTTGGGGAAGGTCATTTGAAAGCTAATATTTAAAAAAATAATTCTAAAATTATTTCCTTTTGTTTTTACGAGTGGACCAGTCAATTTAAGTAGTGTCCCTATTACATTCGGTTCTTTATTGGATATTTATTTAGATTAGCTTATCAGAATATCGAGTCAGAGGCGAGCCTGTTTGATATAGAAATCTTTGTTCTTTATTCCACGCTTTACTCAAACTAGTAGCATCATCATTCGGCCATATTTCATCATTCCGGCCTTCTTCAGGGATGTAGCATTACTATTTTATTTCAGTTCCATGTTAAGAAATGGCATTGATAGTGAAAGAATAAAACAAAAAAAAATAAAAGAAATTTCTAAACGTGAAATAAACACCCGATGTTTCCAGATAAAGCAACGAATGAGACGAAAATGCCGGAGTCTAACTTCTAGCCGTGGCCTTAGTTGAAGGCCAAAGTAAGATTGATCAGTGGGAGACTAAATTAAGCCTGACATGACAAAGAAGAGGGAACGTCCGAAAGAGGAAAGACGAAGAGAAACGGCCATATTCATCCACGTGAGTTTTTTTTTATTCGTACATTTTCTCCATTTTTACCAGGTTCTTTCCTCTTGCGAGAAACACAAGGTTAGATTTTGAGAGTTCTATGTGTTGATAAAGGCAGAAATTACTTAATGACACCGCCATTTTTTTTTTTTTTTTTGAGATAGACGCCAGGGCGTAACTTTGATTCTGTTAGAGTAGTTGGGAGCTGTTGACTGGGTGACAGATCCCCATAGACTATGCTTTATTTGTACTGTGTCTGGCCCCAAAAGATATGGCCGATACTAACTAAAAGGCCGGAAGTGAAGATGAAGATACTAATCCAAATAACGTGCGGAGGAAGTGACCCTTGTTGACCTTCGAATTATTTGTTTGGAATCAGCAAGTGAATTATGTCAGCGATTACAAAGGAAGTGTTTTTTCTACAAACACAATTTGTTTATTTTTTCTTTTGCTGTCAACATTTGTCTCAATGCCAAAAATGGCAACTATTTTATTAATTAGGATATAATGCGCACATTGCAAATTGTGGCTACAAATTTATGTGGAAAAAATCTCGAGTATAATGCGTCTTGACATTATAGAAATTGTAGCAGCTAAATTTAACCTAAATTTGACATTTGTTCAATTTCAAGAAATTTTTATTCTCTTTTTGATGGCATATTTTTTAAGCATTTCACTCCAAGCAAGGCGGGAGTGCCATTAGCACGCAAGGGGTTATAGAGAATGAGAGTAAGAGTAAAGAGGGATGTTTAAGGAAAGGATATAGAGAAGGACGGGGATCAAGATCAAGGCATCAGAAGATGACGATTGGCATTACCTATGAAGATTATAGCCGTCAGGGGAACAAGTAGGAGGAAGGGAGTTCCACTGTCGGGATGTGCGAGAGAAGAAGCTGTTGGAGTAGAAGAGGCGGTTACATTTAACTGTTTCGACAGTGAAAGGGTGGGACCAACCTAGTAGCACGCTTAAATTCATGCAGTTTGGGCACCAGTGAAATTAGCTTGTCAGAGCAGTTGCCATGAAAATATTTGTAGAAAAGGCAAAGGGAAGCTACATCACGTCTGTAAGAAAGTGACTGTAGACGAGATGCCAGATCAGGACATATCTCATTGCATATCCGACTCTGGATTTTTTAATTTCTATATAGAATGTTCTTTTTAACGAATTACTGACTGACCGAAAATGGCACTTTGTGCAATTTTTTACTAAGAAAGGTAAAAAAAAAAAAAATATGGAAGGATGGAATTTTTGAAGTTAGTCAAAAGATGGCAAGGGAAATAAAGGTCTGTAAAAATACTTATGATACACCCTAAAATAAAAAAAATTGATATTAATATTATTATATAGTCTTTAGATGTGGACATGAAATAAGTTTTGGAATACAGTTGTAAAAACTGAATATACGTTTGATACGCCCAGATATTATTATTATTATTATTATTATTATTATTATTATTATTATAATGAAAGGGAACTGAAAAAACTGGAATGAGCACCACCCAGACCCGGTTACGGAGATAGGACCTGTAACAATTTTATGAGACTACACAATACACACTGACAGAACAATCAAAGCCAACCGCCCAGACATTGTTATTAAAGACCACAAACAAAAAAAGTGCCTCCTTATTGATATGACAGTCCCTGCAGACTGCAATGTATCTTTGAAGATCTTCAAAAAGCTATCAAAATACAAGGACCTTGAAATCGAAATTTCAAAAATGTGGCACATGAGAACATCAACAATTCCAATTGTAGTTGGAAACCTTGGATTGATTGGAAAAGATTCCAGTAGACTAATTGAAGGGATTCCTGGAAGCCCATGCCTTAAAGAAATACAAAAAATTGTTCTCACAAGTACAGGCCACACTTTACGAAGGGCGTTATCTATGCAATATATGTGTAATTTTTTCATAATTGCTTAGTGGAAAATGTCATGATGCCATTTCTAACCTTAGGTCTTTGGAAAAGAAATAGAATACACACCAGAAATCAAAGGAATAATAATAATAATAATAATAATAATAATAGTAAACAAAATGATTGACGTAACTCTTCCAATATTTTTCAGCAATTAAGAAGAGCACGATTTTACAAAAAAGACAAAAGAAAAAACAACAATGTTTGATAATGCCAAACACTGTTTCAACACTATCTGTGTCTTCTTCAAGTTACATTTTTTAATTCTCAAGTATAAAAATATATAAATGTATAAAAATTATAAGTTTTTATACAAACGTCTCTGAAAAAAGGTCTGCACTGGTAATGAACGCATCAAAACGAATGAAACGCCACCAGATAATAATAATAATAATAATAATAATAATAATAATAATAATAAAGCACAATACATCGACTGAAGCTGCAAAATACATAAAAAAGAAAGCAAAGACAGATGCAACCGACCAGAGACAGGAACAATGGCAAGATAAACTGCTTCATGGCCAATACTCTGCCCCTACGAAACAAGCTGATGTAGACAAGCCCCATACCCATCAGTGGTTACGTAGTGCAGGGTTAAAAGATGAAACGGAAGGTTTTATCCTTGCTGCACAAGATCAGTGATTGTTAACCCGAAATTATCAAGCACACATGCTAAAAAATAGTGTTAACCAAAATTCAGGTTATATGATAATTACCCAGAAACAATTGATCATCTTGTATCAAATTCCTTGCCTTGTAATGAAAAATCGGCTGCACTGATAAAACGAATGAAACGCCACCCGCGTGAAGGCATGAAACTAAAACGTACTTAATATGATGATGATCTTGTTCATCTTGAAATTTTGCCTTAGTTGATTAGTTACTAAGAGGAATTAATCAAAGAGCTTAGTATAAATTTTATGGAACTCTCCTATCATTCTGTTCATTCCCCTGGGAAGTTAGTAATTTGCATACATAATCATCCTCATGCGTTTTAAGGGTGAAAAGGTCGGTTGATTCTGCATATTTTTCCAGACTGTGCACCTTAAGATTTTTCCAATAATAATAATAATAATAATAATAACATAGTGGAGTCATTGTCTTTAGATATGTATAGATATGTATATGCAATAATATATAGAGTAAAAGTTATTTATTAAAATAGAAAAAACTTCTTATATATATTAATACTAATAATTTGTCGACGTGACTGTTCCTGGTAATCCTAATATAAAGATAAAAAAAAATTGAAAAGCTTAAGAAATACATCAACCTCCATATTGATGTTACCAGAATATGGGGCGTTCAGGTCACTATTGTCTCCCCCACCCCAGTTATCACTGGGGAATTGTGCCCCTATATGCCACCGAAATTAAAACTTTGTATCGTATCTTTTATGTACTAATTAGAAATTACCAATCACACATACTGAAAAACTGTGTTGATCCCAAATGCCGGTTCTGTGATAAATATCCAGAAACAACTGAGCATCTTCACAGTGTTAGCATCAACTGAATATAAAACTCGGCATTATAGGGTGGGTCAATAGTTGTGCTGGAAAATATGAAACTTTTACGAGAAGGAAACTGGAAAAATCTGGTATGAACACCACACAAACCCGGTGACAGGAAGAGGACCTGAAACAAATTTATGGGGCTTTACAATACACACAGACAGAACAACCAAAGCAAATTGCCCAGACATCGTGATTAAAGAGAACAAAAACAGAATGTACTTTCTTATTGACATGGCAGTCCCTGCAGATTGCAATGTATTTTTGAAGATCTTCAAAAAACTATCAAAATACAAGGACATCAAAGTAGAAATTTAAAATATGTGGTACATGACGACATCAGTAATTCTAGTAGTGGCTGGATCCCTCGGATCGATTGGAAAAAGTTCCGATACACTCATTGAAGGAGTTCCTGATAGCTCATGTCTTAAAGAAATACAAAAAAAAGTGTACCCACACGTACAGCTCACATATTATGAAGAGCTTTATCTTTGTAAAATGTGTGTCATATTTGGTATTTTTACCAAAAAAAAAAAAAAAAAAAATGATCAGTGGAAAATGTCATGAAGCCATTTCTGACCTTTGGTCTCTGGTTGGGACCCCGGAAGGAAATGTCTATATAACAGAAATCGAAGGAAATAATAATAATAATAATAATAATGATAATAATAATAATAATAATTCTGAATGCTTCCCTGAATACTACAATATCAACCTGTCAAGAACAGTTGGCATCTGTTCTCCAAATTCTTATAAATTTCACTTCTTATTTCCTCCTATTACATTTACATCAACACCTCATAAATCTCTACCTTAATTGGCTCTTGAGCCTTTTACTGGGTGAACATTATTAAAAAAAAATAATTGCTTAACTTTTGCTCAACTCGCGTCAAACGAAAGGAATCCAGGTCGTTAGCGTCAATGTTGTGATAAGAAATTAAAAAATTCCTAACACTTAATACGATCCTCAGGTGATGAGGCCCTGACCCTGACGAGACAGGGGCAGGTATTTAAGAGTCGGTACCCTTCATGTAAGAATTGCATTATCCACTGCGAATTTTTGTAACCTGTCAGTCATTAAAGCGGTGTGGGGAAGGAAAGAGGATTTCACCCAACCCTCCTCCGACCTAACCATAAAGTTTCCTACTCTTCCATCACCAGCACACCCTGACTTACCTTCCATTTTTAATGTCGAATAAAATAGAGAAATGCATGCCTATCGGCTTTGCTCGGCCTGAACATCAGCGAAGATTTTTCTCAGACACTTTTATTCCCATTCATAATGTCCTGTTATTAAAAACTCGTTAAAACTCGAAGGTTTTCCTTTTTAAAACCCAAACATCACCAGAGATGAAAACATTAGAATTGTAACACCCTAGAAAAAGAAGAAAAAATGCTTGCAGTATGGGTACTCGTTTTCTATACAATAGATATACCCTACTGTACTAAAATTAGTAAGGTGAATTTTTTAATACTATTTTTCAATCAAGAAGGCATGTTTGAGTAAGGTATAACGGCTCAGGTTGAGGAATCGGAGAGCCGGGTTCGAATTTCAGTAGAGTTCATTGCATTCATTTACATGCTATTAACCTTGGGAAAGATATGCATCCACCCCCACCACCCTCATTCTGAGTAAATAGCAGAACAGACTGGACCCTATAGCCTTGGTTGGCAACTAGCCTCGCAGAAGGCAAATTATGTATTCATGTTATCTTCCTCGTAGGTCTTGCTTCTTTAACTTCTGAGAGGAGGTAACCTGAACATCCCTGGTGAAAAAGGAACCATGAAAGCGATTGCACTATTCTGCCTTAAATGTTACCATGAAGCGCAATTGTGAGATGGAGGGGAGCGGTGACCACAGCGGCGGTGCCAAATGATCTAACTAGATAAAATGATGAATGAATGTTGGTTTGCTGTAACATTGCAAAGCGTCAGATAGAAAAAGTTACTTTATGTGGCTGTTGAAGTCTTTGTTGAATTGAATCATGATTGTCTCCATTTATGATTCCCATAATAGATTCCTATTATTTTTATGGCCGTATCACGTTGAAACATTGGTCCTTGTTCGATCACTGAAATTGAGCAACATCAAACCTGCTCAGTACCTGAATGGGTGACCGCTTGGGAATATCAGGCGCTCTAAGTTCCAATATACAAGTGGTGTTATGCTTGGAATGAGAAATCTGGTTCATTACATTCCATTACAAAAACTCTGTATTCAAAGCACCTGCTACCTTGGAGGTCTTGCATCTTTAATGTCTGAGAGGAGGGACGGGGTAACCTCAGCATCCGCGGTGCAAAAGAAACCGGCAAGCCATTGCACTATTCTGACTTGAATGTCATCATGAACCATAATTGTGAGATGGAAGGAAGTTGTGATCATAACAGCGCAAAATGAACAAAGACCTAAGACATGCGCAATGAGCTCTGAATGTGGCTGTAAAAGGAGGAAGTAAGGAATGCATGTTACTTTGATATGCAGAATGGATAACTGTTGAGCCTAGGTTGAGACCGTGGTGATTGGAAAAGCAATGTTTTGGAACTCTGTCCCACAAAACCAAAGAAGCTCTCTGAAGGGAACTTCCTCCATACCAATGGAATATAAAGGGCGTAAGGTTATTTGATTTCTGAAGCAAAGCCCGTAGAAACCAGGTATTATTTAACAACTAATGAAAAATATTTTGGGTATAATCAAGATATTCTCTAGGGACTGGAAGTGCTTCTACAACAGCAATACATCATTTTTCTAAAAAGAGTAAGTTCACAGGAAGTCAATGTTGGTTGCATCTAGACCGAGATGTTTAAAATATTTTACATCCACCTTAAAAAATCAATCTAGTTACGTGCTTCTTGTTGGAGGAGGTGGAGAGGCGAATTTCTTAAATTAAAGACAGTGTATCAAAAGATCACGTAATGGCTAACGATCTAGTTTAGCATACCATTTAATACTGTGTACAGTGTTCATTAGTCAGTTCTATTAGTGGTTCCGTACTCTCTGATTTCAAACAAAAGTACCCCCACTTGTTAATTGTAAGATTACCTCTCGGGGCTTATTCATTTTTGGCAAATTCATACTCACTCTTTTGAACATACTGGTGAAAAAATTTTGACAAGTTTTCATTGATATATTTTTGATTGTGGTAAAGCATTTAACTTGAAAGACTTTGATGGACATTTATTTTTGTTTTATTCCTTCGACGTTTTGTTATAGTTTGACAGACTTGATTACATTCCTTTTCCTAGCACCCCATTTATTCATACCCACCCCGTTTATTAGATTTTCTAATTCTTTCCACCCATCAACGTCTATAATATTTTCGTTTTTTTTTTTTCCACCTTTTTATTACGACGTCCTTTTCATTTGACCACAGAGAGTACCAAATTTAAGTTCAGTAATTACAAATTTGGGCTACTTAACGCGAATTAATGGTTAACAAGCTGCTTTCGAAAGCCATTGATATTGTGAATTTGATCCGTTCCGTCATGGCCTTGTATCATACTTAGTTAAAATTATTAAATAAGTTAATTAGTTCATTAACAATGACATCCATTTATTACTTATAATTATAATTTAAAATCGAATAAAAACTATGAACCAATAATTACTAAAGGTTTCAAGAATAAAATAAAATATACAGAAGTGATCAAAGAGTTCGTTCTGTTGTTAGGTGGCACTAGGAGTGTTTAGTTTTAAGTACATTAAAAACGATCGCTTTTTAAGATTTTGTGACAGATGGTATAACAAAGTATATCTATCAAAATTTGTTTATTCTATTAAGTCGAACTAATGTCCTCATGTATGGAAGTGAATGCTGCAAATCTTCTCACAGATGAAAAAGAGACTTGAAGCAACAGAAATGTGGTTCTACAGAAGGATGCTGAGGATAATATGAACCGAACATGCGAGCAACAACGAATTTTTGGAGACAATGGAAACAAAACGGAAACTTATACTTATACATCATGAGAGTTGAAATTTCTAGAGCACAGAATGAGGAAAGAGGGCTTGTAAAACCTGATACTCACATGTCAGAATAAAAGCAACAACTCATAACCTATTTAGTGATCTTTGAGTAAATGGACAGCAGAACAAGCTTTATGAGAAATAACAAAAAGACAAAATTTATTAAGAGCTACAAAGGATAGGGAAATTGTGGAGTGCCATGATCGCCAACGTCCTGAAGGGACCCGGTACATAGAAGAAGAAGAAGAAGAAGAAGAAGAAGAAGAAGAAGAAGAAGAAGAAGAAGAAGAATAGTGATATAAAACCCATTTTTTCATTGTGAAATCATCTCCCTGTTGGATGGAGGGAACGACGTGGTGCAATGGTTAGCGAGCTTGTTTTGCTATATCTATTACGAGTAAATAGCGAGTTAGATTCTGACTAGGAGTTCCATAATTTCGGATTGTGCCAAACCTAACCTTATAAAACGCCATCTCTCTACGTGGTGTAATGGTTAGCAAGCTTGTCTTGCTATGTGTATTTCGACTGAATAGCGAGATTGATTCTCACTGGGAGCTCTAAACTTTCGGCCTTGTGCCAAACATAAGCTACACTTATAAAATCGCCATGTCCCTGTTGCATGGAGGGCACTCCGACGTGGTATAATGGTTAACAAGCTTGTCATGCAACATTTATTATGCCATTTTGTTTCATTTCGTTTTCAGTTGCCAACATGAATTGGCGCTTTTATTGTGGAAACATTTATCAAGAACAACGAATCGGTAACAGCAACACAAAGAGCGTAGTGGTATTCTATTAGCCTACGAACACAAGAGAGATTTGCGTTTAGACAAACTTTCTAACTCTCTGGTATTAAACAGAAACAAAGCTGGTCAAATCTTTGATTTTATTAATGCCACCCTAATTAAAAAGAACATAATTCTTTAAGGAGAAAATACTTTGAAATCTTAATAATAACATTCTTACTAATTATAAACACACGACTAAAACATTAGATTACATCGCCATCTTTTTTTTAATCCATTCTTAAAGAATCTAAATTATGTCTGTTAAATACAAACAGTACGTACGTAAAAACAGCCCCAGATTAAAAGAATACCACCCACTACGCCGACTGACCCCACAAAAGTGAAAACATTAGAACTCTTCCTACTAGACAGAAACACATACACAATTACGTATACATATCAATATCCGATGCCCACTTACACATATTAGAATTTTTACAAACTTACATACATATAGAATTATCTACCATTTTAATGCATGTGATACGTGACTGACCAATGAGAATCGATCCAAACAAAATTGAAAATACCAAAGTTTTGTCTTTTTATCTGTTTTCTCTCAATCTATGAGGGAGCTTTAATAAAAGTGAAACTTGTTAGATTGATCAAAGTTTCCTATTTGTTCTTTTTCTTATAATTCCGTCGGATTCTGAATCCTTACTCTGTCCTGGACATTGAGTTCTACCTGGGTTCTATCCTCTTGGAATTTTTTATTCAAAAAATATACATGTATGTGTATGCACCTATGTATATATATTTATATATTTTGCATATGTATGTGTATATTTACCACTAATATTAGCTATACATATATATATATATATATATATAGTTAAACCTAGAGAGCCAGACAAAACCTACCAAGGTTTCATCTAAGCGGATCGTCTCTTTGGTATTGGCTTGTTTATTTGCAAATCAAAACACCGAAGGTTTTCCGAGCGAGTATAGTTTCTTATAAGATTGCTATTAATAATAATAATAATAATAATATATATATATATATATATATATATATATATATATATATATATTGCGAGAGAGAGAGAGAAAAACTGAGTCATACACATATTTATATATACAGAGCAAGTGATATATATATATATATATATATATATATATATATATATATATAGAGAGAGAGAGAGAGAGAGAGAGAGAGAGAGAGAGAAAGAGAAAAACAAAGAGACAGAAAAGGAGAGATAATTTAAATCGCTGGTAATGTTTAGCTATACTTGTAGTAATGTTTTGGTAGCGATCTAATTTTATGTACTAGACCATTACTCGCGTGCAACGATTTAGGTCCTCACTGGGTGCCCCATTATAGTGTCAGTGTGACAAAAGTAAGAATAGTTTATTTATTAATTAAGTCGAAGAAGGTAGTATTTTTTTTTTTTTGTCTTTTTCGATAATATTATCTCTGGCGCTATGCGCGCTGGTCATGTGAACACACGGGACGCTTCATAAAACCACGTGACGCCATAAGAAAGAGCGCCAACGTTAAGTCACGTGGCCGACCACGTGTCATTGCTCGGACAAACTTTGAGAAATGAGAAAAATGCGAAAAAGAAAGAAGAATAAATAAAACAAGGGAAGACTGAATAGCGGCGTGGGAGGGGAGGTTGAATATCTACTGAGAATACCCAAATTCAGTAAAAGTGTACACGTCCCTTCCCTCTTAATCTCTTTTAAATTTTTGTTTCTTTTTTTTTTTTAATGTCTCGAATGTACTTGTCGGATACAGGAGGGATGGGGGCGTGGGGGCTTTTCCCTCCCCTGGCTCAAAACAGTGACATATAGAAATAACAACTTGCATACAAACCTGTGACTTTCCCGTTTTGCCCCTCCACTTTTCACAAAGAAAGTGTCAAGCCAGCTTTTATTAAATAAATAATGGGGTTACCACCTCGTTTAGGCCTAGTTTCTCTTTGGTGAACAGTGCCCGATTAATTCAGGGCTTCTAACAAGGTTAAATGTACGCAAGAATTACAGATATTAGGTAGGATGGGGGGTGAGGTTAACAGGGTAACAATCTCAATCGTTATAACGCGGCCTGTTTAAAAATCATCAGTTAAAAAGAAACCTTTTTTTTTTAACGTGATGATCACGTGTGCGAGTAGTGTAATGGTTGTCGGCGGGAAAAGTGAAATCGGAGAGTCAGGTTCAAATTCCAAGCTAGACTGTTGTATTCACTTTCACACAAATGCTATTTAGAGAGGCATGAATTCAGCTCTTCTCCAGCCCCACACCAGCTATGGATTAACGGATGTTTGAATGGATGGCAGAAGTTATTTCGATCAACAAAAGTTGTGGAGAGCCATGATCACCTACTTAACGAGTTTGTGTGAATGCATGGTAGAAAAAGAACAAAGAAAGATGATAAAAAGACAAACGTTCCTTAGAGAAACAAAAGATAGGAAGTTGCGGAGAGTCATGATCACCAGCTTAATGAGTTTGTGTGAATGGATGGAAGAAAAGGACAAAAGGAAGATGGTAAAAAGTTCATTAGAACAACAAAAGACAAGAAGTTGTGGAGAGTCATGATCGCCCAGGTTCTCAAAGGACTTTGCACATAAAAGAAAAATAAGGAGAAAGAGTTTATAAGTATTTCTTCTTCTATGTACCGCGTTGCTTCAAGACATTGGTGACCATGGCTCTCCACAACTTCCTATCTCGCGTGGATCTTAGCAGTTTTTCTCCTTTACTAAAGCCCTCCCCCCCGCCCCGTCATTTATTTACACAAACTCGTCAGGCAAGTAAATCAATGCCTTCCCCTATCTCTCTTGCCTTCAACATGCCCTGTGAGAGTTATTTTTTCCAAATCCTCCTTCCTCATTATACGTTCTTTTCCAGATTCTATGTAGAAGTGTTCTTTCTGTTTCTATTTTCTTTAAGATTTCCTTGTTGCTTTCTTGCTTTGTCCGTGGAATTCTCAGTATCCTTCTGTAGAACCACATTTCTGCTGTCTCTATTTTTTTCATCATCCGCAGGGAATTTGTCCAATATTCGCTGCCATATAAGAGGATGGATATCACATAGCAATCCATTCTTCTTTTCTTTGCTTCTAATGAAACCTACCGTTTTCCATCATCTTGCTTAACTTTTGGAACGCCTCTTTCGCTATTCCAATGCTTCTTGTATTTGTCATCCTCTTTTAAAAGGCTTCTCAGATATTTGAACCTGCTTCATGTTTATATCTCCAATTCCTAACTCGCATCTAGGGTTTTTTTTTCTCTTGCCGATGACAACACTTTTTGTCTCTTTGCAATTGATAGTTAGTCCTTTTTTCTCGTCTTCTTCTACCATCCTGTATAGGAAGTCCTCAAAGAAATAAACCCTAATTCTCTCTGAGTTTTATCATAACGTATATTGAATCCTTGTCAATGGAATACAAAAAAATAGGGAACAAATACGCCTAATGTATAGCGTTAGTTTGAAATGTTTTTCATAAAAACCAGTACATCTCAAGCGATCTGATATAGCGGACAGGCATTGTTTTTCTCAATGTGTCACGTACATGTAATATTTCGTGGTGATATTAATTTATACAGGAAACGATATATATAATAAAAATAATAAAAGTTGACTATTTTTTTTATCTTCCATTTATTTTACAAAAAATAATTCAATATGAAAACATATAAAAAGTAATAAAAAATAAGCTTCAAATGATTCGTTAGCATAGCCTGGACACTGGCCGCGTACCGGTAGCTGATAGATCGAGTACCGGCACCTGTCTACGGACCATCACTTTGAGTAGCACTGTCTTATGCTGTCTTGTGAGAAGCACTGGTCTAACATATGGTGACCATAATCTTTTGTTGGGCATTGTTGCTTCGTCAGAGTTCGTCAATGTTTGGCCGCTTTTGGTTTGTCGTTCAGGATCCATTTTTATTGTAGGTTACTATCCAATGAATCAGTTGATGCGATAGCATTTTTCTTCCACAATTCGGCGTTTTCATCCAGTAAATTTCGCAACGGCGATATTTCTGGTGGTTCGCGGACCGATGCCGGTCCGCGAACTACCACTTTGAGTAGCACTGTTATAAACCAGTTCATCATAGCTTCTTCATTATGCGCCGTGTCCTTTCATGACGTGGGCGATCATGGCTCTCCACAACTTCCTATCCTCTGTAACTCTTAATACTGTTTACTTTTTCTCCTTATCCCTCACAATCCCTGTTCTACAATTCATTTACACAAGTACGTTACTCGTTGTTTCCCTCTACCTCCCTTGCCTTTCAGTATATCATGAGAGTGTAACATTTTCTAAGCACTCTTTCCTCATTACGTGTCCCAAAAATTCTAACTATCTCTTTCTGATTATGAGTATAATTGTTCTTTTTGTTTTTCATTTTCTTTAAAACAATATAGTTGTTTGAGTCTACCTGTAGAACCTTAAGTCCCCTCTATCTATGAGGAAATTGTCGAGCATTTACTGCTATATAAGAGTATTTATATTACGTAGCGGTTCAGTACTCTTTCTATTGTTACGAACAAAACTTTCCCATTTCTTCATACGTTGTTTGGCTTTTGGAAGGCATCTTCGACTATTCCACTGGACCTTCGGATTTCGGTGCCATATTTCTGCTTATCTGTTGAAGCACATACCAGATATTTAAATTTATGTACTTACTTGATTTTGATATCTCCAGTTCAGAGTTCGTATCTTGGACTGTTCCTCTGGCAACTATACATTTGATCTTCTTACAAATGATGCTTAGTGTGGAAACCCGTTAAAAGTCGTAGAAAATTTCAATAGATTTAAGTAATTCTATACCGATATCGGCTCGCGCAGAAAAAGAACCATTTTGGGGTACAAAGTAGGCTCCAGATTCAAATTTGCACATTCGCATTTATTAACCAATCAGCGACGTTATTGCAAACGTTCTTCAAGCTTTGAAAAATCAGACAACCATATGTGTGTTGTCTGCTATCAAATTTGAGAGATCACTCCGAAAATGATTAATAATATTTTCCCTCCTAAAAATAGATATTAAAGAATTGGAAAAAATATTTATTAACCAATAAACTTCTGAGTTTAGTAAATCTATCTTTTAGATTCCTGAAGCTTATACTCTATTATAATTATCGTTGCATAAATTCACAAAATAAGTTTTTCTTGTTTTTCGGTAAACCTTTGGCTAGAGTTGTTGCCCGGTACTGACTACTCACACTTTCCGCAAAATTAATGACTCAACCCTTCGCATATTTATTGAGTAGCTTCTCGCAAATAGATCCGCGATTTTAAAGTAAATTATACAGCACGTAAAACATACGAACAGGGATATGAAAACAAACACATATTAATAGTAGTAACGACAGTGCTCATTCGCTTACTGCTGGAAAATTGCATGCATACATAAAACAACCTAAATACGTGAATCTCGTTACATAGGCGCATTCAGCTTTTCAGTCATACTAGCGCAATTATTTGTGTTGTGTTGTAAAAAGAACAAAATATTTTTTGTGGTACATTGCGAGTATCTTTGCAATCCTATTCTTTCAACTTGAAAGAAAACAAATACTCAATAATAAAATTTATTTAAATTTCTAGAGCTGTGTTTGAAAAATATTTCTTTTCTTCGCTTTTCATACGCATTTTAAAGTTAGTCCTTTCTTTTCGCTTTCCTTTACTACGTAAGAGTGTCTGTAGTTTTCTTTCTTTGTCTGTCATCAACACGGCGTCATCTGCTTATCTTATGTTGTTAAGGTTGTGCCCTGCGATAATAAATCCTGGTAGTATTTCTAGTTGTTTTAGGATGGCCTCGCTGTAACGGTTGAATAAATCCAGTGAGGATACAGAAAGAGTTGGGGGCGGCCAAATCGCGGTTCGCGAGCCATACGTGTCTCTTTAGCATTTAATGAGCGGCTCAAAGAAATATGTTGGCTAAATTGAATTTTTTTTATTCACAGTTTGTATAAAATGTCAAATATGAAAAATCCTGAACTGCGAAGCCCAAGAATTAAAACGTAATTTTAATGTTTACTACTTGTAAAAATATTTCAATAATCAAAATCTAATTTTAATACCAGATAGAAGTGATTCATTGTTCTTCAATGCTAAAGAAAAAATGCGGTGCCTCGGCATGGGGTAATGGTTAATGAGGCTGGCTGACTAGTTTTACTGAGCTGTAATTTCGATCCTGACAGTGTTCTTTATTTTAAAATTGACATTAAGTCACGCAACACGGGTTGGCGTGTCGTTAAATCAATCAACCGATGTGAAAAAGTTAAGAAGCAGATGAATTCAAGTCAACAAATGTTACAATAAAATATTTTTGACAGATAACTCTAAAATATATGAAGCTTATCGTATGGGACTCTTAAGCAAGTTTAGCCACCTTTGGTATAGTAAAGATATGTATAAAGACGGTATATGTAACGAGGTTATAAGCACAGATATGTATAAAGACGGTATAAGTAAAGCTGCGTGTAAAGAGGGTATAAGTAAAGATATGTATAAAGACGGTATAAGTAAAGCTGTGTGTAAAAACAAGTAAAAATATGTATAAAATCGGTATAAGTAATGTTGTGTGTAAAGACGGTATAAGTAAAGCTATGTGAAAATAGGGTACAAGTAAAGATGTGTGTAAAAACGTTATAAATAAAGCTATGTGTAAAGACGGTATAAGTAAAGCAGTGTGTAAAGCCGGTCTAAGTACAGTACATAATAAATATAGAAGTGTGAAACTCGATATTTATACCTTCTTTGTGTTCATAGTTGTGTTTCTTCGTATATATATATGGTCAGAACCAATAACATTGCAGATTGTTTTGGGATTTTATAAAAATTTCGATATATATAGGAGGAGTGCCAAACCAGATGTGGCAGCAATATTCAAAGCAAGGTCGAATGGTAGACTTATAAATATGTAAGGTAGATTTGAGCGAGAAAAATTGTCCAGAACGACGCAATGAAACACCTTTCCTCGCAGGAGATTTAGCGATTGACTTGATATAATCGTTCCAATTCATGTCAGTGGAAAACGTAAAACCGAGAAGACGCAAAGAGTCACTCTCCTGGAGATTAGCATCAACTCTGCTGATGGAAGCTAGAAAGGGAACTGTAATAAATATGTTTAAAAAGTGAAAAAACAAATAGTATTTTCAAATTAATTTCAGACGCTGAAGAAAGGGTTTGGTGAATTTGACACTCACAAGACATCTTGAAGGCAAGAGAGGCAAAGAAAAACATCAACGACCTTTATATATGAATAGCAAAACAGGCAATGGTAGGATTTTGATTGATCTGTTTTTACGGCTTATCAACCATTCGCAGGTTATTTAAAGCCAGAAGATATTAAATTGTAAGAATTTTTGGAGATAATAATGACTTAGTCATACAAGTCCTATTAATTAACCCTTATAGATCAATCGAAAAAAAAGTACTTAGTCCTTACCGACGCGTTTCCTCATTCGACTTTATTATATATATATATATATATATATATATATATATATATATATATATATATATATATCTGAAGAAATATAGTCTTAAGGTGTGCTATATTTATGGGATAAAGTGTTCAATATCACAGATAGAGCGTGTGTAAATATAAAAGGCCTGACGATTGCATATAGCATGAAACAGACTGTCGCCTCTAAGTGTTGACTTCTATGTTCACTTATATATATATATATATATATATATATATATATATATATTAAAAAATGATCGACAACGTTACTTCTGTTAAGTTTATTTATTTGTGTTTTTCTTGTATGCAAACAAAAGCTTTCTTTATTTACATTATTCTCCGGCCTTCTTCAAGTGATTAGAACCGAAATCGAAATTCCAATCACCTGGAGAAGGCCGGAGCGTACAACGGCCGAAACGTTGTGAACATCGTAATGAAGCTAACAATTCGAATAATGTAACTAATCATAATACCTCATCTCAGAGATATAGACAGAAAAGCTTTCTTTTTGGGGTTACTTCGTGACTCTAGAAATTGATGGTGAGAAAAGTGATCAATATCTGGGATAGAACATTCTATCACTCTCTCTCTCTCTCTCTCTCTCTCTCTCTCTCACTTTCCCTTTCTCTCTCTGTTTTCTTGTTTCACTCTCTATATGTGTGGGTATATGTGCCGTTGTCATAGTAGTGGTAGATTCCAGCCAATCACGAACACAGCAGAAAAAGAACAATTTGGAGCAATAAAACGGCTGTTCCGTTTTAAGTAACTTATATACATTTTAAACATTTGTATTTTCAGATTTAATAAAAGACCTGATGAGTTCAGAATTAAGGATTTTTCCGTTTAGTCGATCTGAAAAGAAAGAAAATGCCCAGCCCATGCTTCATCCAAATATCCCAACGCGCGCATATATATATATATATATATATATATATATATATATATATTGTGTAAATTGTAGGACAAAATGGAAAAAGGTTATTTGTGATGCGATTCATCCGTTAGGACTTCATCGGACTGGGTTTGATGACGTTTTCATAACTGCATATGCGCATGAACGAGATATGCTGGTAGTTTTAACATTTTTTGGTAATCTGGCCAAATTCATCTATATTCTTTTTCTTTTTCTTTTCGTCGTGTTTGTTTTTAAATATCCCAGATTTGGGATAACAGAGAATCTGCCAAGAATGGTGATGCCTTGTAAGAACCTGGACGTAAATTTACTTTGGATGAACTAGAGATTAAAACACTTTCTGGGCATTTTCGTTTTAATGAACTGAAGTAGGAATTTATTGTATCAACTGCAAGGATTGCCAGAAAGAATATATTGGAGAAACCTCAAGTTTAAACAAAAGATTATATGAACTCAACAGAGATATTTTTTAAAAATAACATACAGCACGCATTGGTTATTCACGGTACGAAACTGACGACAATTAAAAGAGAAGATAATTCAATAAGTTGAAAATATTTAGAAAGTGCTTTAAACGCTACTTCAGCCACAGTAAATTTACGTCCATTCTTGACGGATGAAGGATATTTAAAAAGAAAGATAATGGAATGAAAATGAAGATATGGTAAGATTGTTAAAATTATTTAAAATTTTTTTTTAAAACTACCAGCGTCTCTCGTTTAAGCACATGTGCAATCAACAATCCCAGTCCGATGAACTCCTAACTGATGAAACGCGTCACAAATAAACTTTTTCCATTTTGTCTTACAATTTCCTCAATATTGTTCTTGATATATAAAAATATATATCCTTATCTCATATATATATATATATATATATATATATATATATATATATATATATATATATATAAAAGATTTTAGCGGAATATACTCTTGTCCGTAAGAGAAAAAGCTCGAGATGTGAACGACAATTGGGGATGCCAAAATCAAACAACTACAGAAGTTGAAAAATCTGGGAAGTGTTTTAACAGACGACGAAAAACGTAGCACCAAAATTTGCGTAAGAGTGAGAAATGTCTTCCAAAAGCTAAATAAAGTATTAAACGGCCCTGGACATTTCATTAGAAACAAACAAACAAATTGCTATGCAATACCAATTGTCCTGTATGATAGAGAATGCTGGACAATTTCCTCACAGATGAAGAGGAGACGTGCAACAACAGAGATGTGGCTCTACAGAAGGATACTGAGAATACTATAAATAGCGCAAGTGAGCAACGATAAAATTTTAAGGAAACTAGAAGCCGAAAGGACATATATTCAGATTCAAAAAGAGACAGGGGAAATTTCCAGGATTTATAGTGAGGAAAGTAGGTTCTGAAAATTTAACAAATACCGAAGGCAAAAGTGATAGATATTATAAGCGAGGAATTTACATAATGAGCTTGTATAAATGGGTTTCAGATGAGGGTGTTGGGTGGACAATAAAAAGCAAACAACAGCAGTAAAGGAGAGAAAGTTGTGGAGAGCCACGATCGCCCCCAGCATTCACATCGCTGTTACTTCAAGCCTATTTTCATCAGTGACTAGATCATACATAACAATTCAGTACTGTTTTCTTCGTTTCTAACGATATTTTTCTATTTCTTAATACTTTGCTCAGCTTTTGAAAGGCATCTTTCGTTTGCCCAATGTACCTTCGGATTTCAGTATTGCTCTTTCCGTTCTCTGTTAAAACACTTCCCAGATATTTAAATTGTTGGACTTGTTTGATTTTGGTATCTCCAATTTGCATGCTGGGCTGTTGCTTTTTGCTAACAACAATGAATTCTGTCTTCTTTGCTTGGCGAACAATATTTGTTTTAATTAATAAAATATTTAGTTCCAAACCGTGATATCAATTGCGAGGATTTTTGTGCTTAGATTGTAATTCAATTTACATGAACCTCAGCTCCGGAACATTCGATTGTCTCAGCCTAGTCGTTTATATAATCATTGTTAAATGAAGTCCGCGTTTAAAGTTATGACTGAATAATGAGTTCGATCATCACTGGGTGCCCCCATACTTTCGCCCTTGTGCCACATATAAACCACGATTAGAAAATCGGTTGGACACTTCGAGGCGGTGTAATGGTTAACAAGCTTGTCTCGCTAGAACAGTTGTGACTGAATAATGAGTTCGTTCCTCACTGGGTGCCCCATACTTTCGCCCTTGTGCCACATCTAATTCGGAAAATCACTATCCACCTCAATGTTTCTTAAGTACTAAATATTGAATTCGATTTCAGAGAAGTTGAAACACCAATTCCCGTACGATCAGCAAAGTTAAGCAATGTCGAGCCTGGTCGGTACCTAGAAGGGTGATCGCTTGGGAATACTAGATGCTGTAAGATTGGATGTGCGGGTGGTGAAATGAATACTAGCTCGAAATTGTAAATCGTAGAGCCGAGTTCCACTTCCCGTTGGGTTCGTTATATTCACTTACACGCAAACACTCTTGGGAAAGGTATGAATCCAACTCTTCTCCCCACAGCTATGGGTTAATTAGTAAGATATGTATAGCTAAAAATATTATTATCTTTAAAAAAAATAAGTAAAATAAAATTGCGTTCAAAATTTTTACATTTCAGCATTAAATAACCGGTAGAAGTTGATGTGCCGCTAAACAAAAGCAACCATAACAACCAATAGATTCCAGATTTGGGTTTGACCCAGACTTAATATCAGATTCAAAGTCATAATTTTATGTTATGTCTTATTTCGTCAGCCCGGGGTGTTGCGGCAGGGATCAGCTTTACTTTGGGTTGTGAGTTTCAAGTCATAAATTCGATCGGCGAGGTTTGAGTCATGAAGTGTTACCAAAGTGGAAACAAAATTTTGATATCAAAAGAAGAAAAAAAGCAGATAGAAAAAAAGTCGAAGATAACAAAAAGAAAAGTGAAAAAAAGAAAGAAAAGCAAGAGAAAAGAAAGAAACGAAAGAGAAAAGAAAAACAAAAAAACGACAATATAAGAAAGAAAGTAGAAAGAAAGAAAGAAAGAAAGAAAGAAAGAAAGAAAGAAAGTAGAAAGAAAGAAAGAAAGTAAAGAAGAAAGAACATTATTTTGCAATAATGACGTAAGCAGTGTTGTCTCCTAAATCTGGAAAACAGATTTATTCTATGTGCAGTCAAAAGCATCAAATTCAATAAATAAATAAAAGTAACGCTTTAGAAAAAGAATTGAAAGAAAGGAAGGAAGATTCAAGAAAGAAAAAAAAAGACAGAAAGAAAGTCTTGAACGATATAAGAAAACTAAAGAATAAAAACAAAAACGATGTAAAAAGAAAAAAAAACTTTTTCTTTACGATGACGTCAGCAGTAACGCTCTTCTGACTCAGGAAAACAAATTTATTCTCTACGCGGGAAAAAAAAAGGCGCAGCATTGCTACAGCTATTGGTATAGCATCGTCGAGGTCGAAGTGACCCGATTGCTATGTTGCGTGGACTGGAGACGCTACCGACTGCTTGACGATTCGTTATCGATTAATGACAACGAAAATCAGAACGAGGCTCGGTTTGGTTGAATTCTTTAACACAAAAACACTAAGAAATCTTCGTTTGTCGTTCTGCACTAACTCGATTCCATAATCTGGGGTCCAGACAGTGGCTCATTTGATAAATGTATGGAATATTTTCCTAAATGTTCAAATTGCATAAGAGACATGTTTATATCGGAACAAAACTGTTTCTTTATCTTGAATTGTTAGAATTCTAAACGGTTATTCATTTTGGGTCGTATTTATTTCATCTTTGAAATTACAATGGAAGAAATACGTGTCAAAAAACCTGAACACAAGAATACTTTCAAGACTAATGCAAATTTTCGGTGCATAAGACGCACTTCTTTACACCTAAATTTGATTATTTTTAACCATTTTACCCAAAGCCAGACGATAAAAGCCACTAAGACGCATGGGGTTAAACTGAGAAAACGAATTTGAGGAGAAAGGGTAATAAAAAGATTGGATTCCAGAAGACATATGATGACGATTAACGTTGCATTTAAATTGATGAAGATGATAGTTGACAGAAAAGCAAGAACCCGGAAAAGAGCCCTACAAGCGAGAGGAAACTATTAGCATAGAACTTACAGTTGCATCTAACATTTTCAACATTGACATTATTAGACGTAGCTGATTTCAAGGAGGAAATTTCATCAGAACAATTAACATAAAATATTTATAGAAAAGGCACAGGGGGAATGACTGAAGCCGAGTCAGGACGGATAACGTTGCCGATTCTTCTTTGGATTTTGTCAAGCATTTCTCGGCATATAGCCAAACTAGATGTGGCAGCAATATTCGATGCATAGACGAATGGTACATTTATAAAGGGGCAAAATCAATTCGGACAAAAAAAAAGTATTGTCTAGCACGACAAAGGGAACCAAATTTCCTAACAGCCGACTTGGCGGTTGATTCAATATAATCGGCCCAATTCATGTCAGTGGAAAACGTGAAACCAAGAAGACGCAATGATGCCAAAATCTCGTTTGCGTAGTATATACTAATTGTGGTTCAGAGAAGTCAGGAAATATCGATTTCTACAAATATTTGTTTTAAAACAACGAGCATTCCACTTGATAATAATTTAGAAGCTTTCAAAGGCCATATATCGTGATATTATCTGTTCATGAAACACAATGAGAGCTGAGTTATTAGAATTAAAACTGGATGAAGATGTTTTAAAGGTCGAAAGTTATTATGTTATTGTTTTAAGGACCGAATATTGCTATGTTATTGTTTTAAAGACTGAATGTTATTATGTCATTGTTTTAAAGACCGAATGTTACTATTTTATTGTTTTAAAGGCCATACGTCGTGATATTATCTGTTCATGAAACACAATGAGGGCCGAGTTATTAGAATTAAAACTGGATGAAGTAAAAGACTAACATTTTCTCTGGTGTGCATGTGGATGAAGAATTCGTGGGAAAAATAAGTGATAATTTTTTTAATTTCACCTCAAGCAAGACGATAACTTTCACTAAGACGCAAGGGGTTACTAGGAGTGAAAGGGAATGAGTAGTTTTTAGTAAGTAAAAAGAACAATAAAGAACCTGTTTCAAAAAGACAGATGACGATTGACATTGCATTAACATTTTTGTAAATTCTATGTGGCAGGAACTATTTCAACAGTAGGATGATGAGTCCTAGTTACCAATCTAGCCGTGCGCTTAAATTCATGTCGTCAAGGTGCCAAAGAAGAAAGCTTATTAAATTAAAATATTTGTAGAAAAGACAGCGGGGTGCCACGACAGAGCAGTGGGAAAGTGACAAGTTGAAATGTCAGGTTAGGACCTATAACATTACAGAAACCTTCTTTGAATCTCTGATTTAGTCTTTTAAACATCAGTTACACACTGATTTTTTTAAGCAATTCCACCCAAACAAGGCAGGAGTGCAACTAACACACAAAGGATTACAGAGAGTGAAAGTAAGACTAAAGAGGAGTGTTTCGGAAAAGGATAAAGAGAAGGACAGTGATCAAGGTCAATGCATCAGAAGATGTCGATTGACATTACCTCTGAATATTTGAAGATTATAGCTTTCAGGGAGGCAAGTAAGAGGAAGGGAGTTCCACTGTCGGGAAGGGCGAGAGAAGAAGCTGGTGGAGTAGAAGAGGAGGTTACATTTAGTCATTTCGACAGTGAAAGGGTATGACCGAGATGTCAGCCTAGTAGCACGCTTAAATTCATGCAATTTGGGAAGCAGTGAAAGTAGCTCTTCACAGCAGTTGCCATGAAAATATTTGTAGAAAAGGCAGAGGGAAGCCACAGCACGTCTGTGAGATAGCGACTGCAGACGGGATGCCAGATCAGGACCAATCACGTTGCATATCCGTCTCTGGATTTTGTCTAGAATGGAAGCGAAGATGTTATTGTCCTTGATCATAATATTCGATTAAATCATAAAATGACTCGTTTTTAAGAAGGTTTCGAACCAAACTAAATAACGGTAAATCTTCTTCCGATTTTTTTACAGTATTTTCTTCTTTTGATGTTTTGTCCGCTTGTGTTTCGAATAAAATTAATTTTTAACGGATCAAATTCGATTTTCTTTAATAAAAATCTTTCAATTATAACTGACTTTTTACCAAAAATGTCCCTTCAAACTATGGGTGCGTTTTATACACCGGTACATCTAATATTCCGAAAATTAGGGCATGAGGATAGGGCGTAGGAAGATCGTGTTCCGGCAAACTTGTGAATGTTAAGATCAACCAGTCACTTGAAAAACCAGCATTCGACACCTCGGCTTTATACCTAGAATCAAACACCGGCTTCTGGAACCTGAGAAAAACACGCAACCATTTCATCCACTGGCAAAACAATTTTAAATAGCAAGTTCTTGCAAGCTTAGGGCTTCTCCCATATCTTCTAGGCTACAGGGAAAATATTACGCAGTATTTTGCAAAAAGAATTCCTGAACTCGCTCCGCTTGTCCGATTTGGCCACGGTGACCTATTATCAAAAGAAATTCGATTTTAGAAGAAATTCAAATTTATCTTACATTTGTCCTTAAATATGGCTTAAAGAACAGTAATGGTAATATAAGGCGTTTCCTTATAAGGAAACATCCGGAATTCACTGACTGAGCAGCCAGTGTTACTTCCGGTGAAATTTATAAAATTTTTATATAAAAATCAATTTTTTATGAAAATAGGATTCGTTAACTGCTATCGCTTTTTCCAGTAAAGAACCATTTAGTTTGAATGTCAACAGTTCGATCATGACATGATATTCTCTTCGCATTACACGTGATATACATTTTAGTTGTGGCTGCTGTTAAAAGTCCTCAAATGACGTGGTTTCTGTTTTTTGTATAGCTTTTGTGATTTTGCGGCTGTATACATTGAAAGTTTAAATACTTCTGAATGAGTTGGGTGCTATGCATGACATCCGTGTGAATGTCTCGATCTGACGAGGCGATTGAAGAACATAATTTTAGTTTTTAGGTTGATGTTTGGATTATGTGGCAATTTGCGGTGTTTGGCGAAAGTATCCCTAATGCATCATATTCTATGTTTAGCTTCCTTATACATAGTATAGTAAAGACCATAAAATATAGACGATATAATATAGACTATATAATATAGTACAGACTAAATTTGTTATAATTCTTTTATACACGGGGGTATTTGAAGTACTTAGTCCGCATTAATTAATTCCACATCCCGAATTTTTTGCTGCATGATTGTCTTGCGGAAAATGTGAATATGACTAAATCTATTACTTAAAACTGAATGCGGATCCTATTGTTTTAAATACCGAATGTTGCTATGTTATTGTTTTAAGGGCCACATGTTCCCATGTTATTGTTTTAAGGGCCACATGTTCCCATGTTATTGTTTTAAGGGCCGAATGTTGCTATGTTATTGTTTTAAAGGGCGAATGTTGCTATTTTATGGTTTTTAAGGCCGTATTTTGCTATGTTGTTGTTTTAAAGACTGAATGTCGCTATGTTACTGTTTGAAAGACCGAATGTTGCTATGTTATGGCTTTTAAGGCCGAATGTTGCTATGTTATGGTTTTAAAAACCGAATGTTGCTATGTTATTGTTTTAAAGACCGAATGTGGTTATGTTATTGTTTTAAATACTTAATGTTGCTATGTTATTGTTTTAAAGGCCAAATGTTAATATGTTATTGTTTTAAAAACCGGATATTTGTTTTAAAGCCCGAATGTGTCTATGTTATTGTTTTAAAAACCTAATGTTACTATGCTATTATTCTAAACACCGAATGTCGCTATGTTATTGTTTTAAAGACCGGAAGTTGCTATGTTATTGTTTTAAAGACCGAATGTTTCTATATGACTGAATGTATGACGTAATGGAGGATAGGATGAAATATATAGAGAGACACAGTGGATTAATGGGAAACAGATCGGATTGAATAATCAGGGAATGGAATTTGAAGTTCATTTGTGTTCGTTTGGTTTGGTTCGGTTCACGGCATATTAACCTCAATGCGTTATTTAAAACAAAGATTTTTTATTGTTGGTGTTTTTTTTAAATTTTTTTTTCAGAAATGTATTACTGGTCTTTTTATTCTCAAAAATATATTGCTGGTATTAAAACCTATTTTTATACTTTCATAGTGTTTTGATCCCAGTTTGCGGGTTAACTATTTGCCCATAGCTGGGACCCTAACAGGTGCTACCCACCCCGGGTCAGGGTGAATCTGAGAGCAACAGCAATTAAGAGGTGGTTCCACGCTCCGCAAAACCTCCTGATCAGAAGTCTTGCTGCCGGATGTAGCTTATCGTCATACCCAGGACACTTGTGAGTTCGTTACATTCCCTTGCGTTCAAATACCCTCGGAAAAGGTATGGAACCATCTTTTCCCCTCCCAGCTATGGGTAAATAGCAGAACAGACTGGGTTCTAAAGCGTTTGGTGGCAACCGGGCTAGAAGGAAAACCTCCAACTAAAAGTTAAATAACCTCACAGAAACCGCAATTAAGCAAGAGTGGTGAGTATGACTACACCCCCCCCGAAGATATGGTTAATCGGGAAGGAGTTCCTCCAACAGAAGTGGGAAGGATTTAGATTTGGATCTGAATAAAGGAGAAATGTAGTTATACTGGGTGCGATGAGTATATAATGAGATAATGATAATATTAGTGGTCAATATATATATATATATATATATATAAATATATATTTATTAAAGACATTTTTTTTTTTTATTTATGTTTAACGTTGTTATTTTATAGATACAAGTATTTAAGCAAATGCTCTGTTTATGATAAACAGTATTAAATAACATTTACCGGCCTGAATGTCCGAGAAATTTTCATAGAAAATATTCGTTCATAGACAGGATTCGAACCTGCATCCTATACGGAACCGTCATATACGCTGACGTGCCTTGACCACTCGGCCACCATGAACCTTATGGTAGACAAGGTCGAATTTACTGTTATAAACTACAATCTTCCATGAATCTCGTACATTCATAACTGCTCTGGCGTATCGAATGTAAACAAATGACGTCATATGTTAAGAAATGGACGAGGTCCGACAATTTATTTATTAAAGACATTTTTTTTTTATTTATGTTTAACGTTGTTATTTTATAGATACAAGTATTTAAGCAAATGCTCTGTTTATGATAAACAGTATTAAATAACATTTAAATATGTAAATGTTATTTAATATTATCGGGCTCCGGATTTAGATTTGGACTTAGATTTGGCAACCTAGGACAAAGCGTTTCGTTTGGATATTTAATAAAATGAGTTATTGCAATAAATCTGTTAGATTTTTCTACAAAAAGAATAATCATCCCGGCACATCTAATTGAAACTCGAAGGTAAGTATATTTTATTTAAGAATCATATCACTCGATTACTTAATTGCTAAGAGAAAGAATATAAGTTATATGACTAAATTTGAACTTCGACAAGATTGAGTGATTTCAGATATTATATTTGAAATTCGTTTTCTAAGTTTTCAGAAAGCTGTATCCACTTAAAAATCATTTAATAAGCAACGTCTCCCAAAAAACAATGAAAAAAAAAGATAACTGATAGATATTTTTATGATATATTATAGAAGATTATTTATGACAGTTTAAATTGAGACACATCCTATGGTGTGAACGCGGAAATCGATCAGAAATTCGTTCAATTTTTTTTTCTGTTAAGCAAAACACGTTGAATTTCTTTGAGGGTTATTTTTGGTAGGTTGATTTTGAGACATGGCAATCCTTGATGGGTTATTTAATGCCAACACCAGTCTATAAGCATTTATTTCATTTGGGGATGGATAAATATTGGTCATTAATATTTGCGTCCATAAGCATTTATTTGATTTAGGCATAGGTAAATATTAATAAGTCATATATAAGTCTATAACTGTCATGAAAATTTTCACCCCCTCTTTTCTTCATTATGTGATTTAGAAATTTCAACTGTCACTTTCCGATTTTAATTACAAGTGTCTTTTTTTTCCATTTTCTCCAAAACTTGGTCATTTTACACATGTCCAGTTAATGGTATTCTCCGCATCCTTCTGTAGAACCACATTTCTGTTTCCTAAAGTCTTATTTTTATCTGTGATGAGATTGTCCAGCATACATTGCAATAGAGGAAAACTAATAATACAGTAGTCTTTTCTTTGTTTATAACGAAATTATTCTTTTTCTTAATATTTTGCTTAGTATTTGGAAGGCATCTTTCGCTATCCCATTGCGGATACGGTAAGACACACCCCGTCCTCTGTTAAAACACTTCCCAGATAATTTAATTTTTATACTTGTTTTATTTGGTTATCACCAATTTGTAAGTTGCATGTTAAGATGTCCCTTTTGCTAACAACCTTGAATTCTGTCTTTTTGCAATTGATGTTTAGTCCTTTCTTCTCGCTTTCCTTCACTACCTACTGTAAGAGTTTTTCTAGTTTCCATTCTATTTCTGCTACCAACACCTTATCATCTGTATATCATATGTTAAGAGTGTGACCGTCAATAATAAATCCAGGTAGGACTTCTAATTCGTTCAGGATCGCCTCAGTGTAAAGGTTGAATAAGTCCTGTGAGAAGACACATCCTTGTCTTACGATACCTTTCTAGTTCTGTATATTTACTGAACTCCTGCAGATGGGTTGCGAGTATAAGTTCTGGGTTATTCTAATGTCTTTCCCAAATAAGTCAAACTTGCAAAACAGTTTACGCCATATTTTGGGTTGAACCTTATCAAAAGCTTTTACGTAATCTATAAAACATAGGTGTACGTCCTTCTGTATTCCTTCATGTATTTGCTCTTTTTTTAATTATTTCACTCCAAGCAAGGCAGCAAAGTCACTAAGACGAAATATAGACGAGTCCAATAGCAGTAGCAACGTTTGAAACAGGTAGAAAACCAACGTCTATTTCCTCTACGAAGTCAGCCATGGTCGAGGCACGTCCTTAATAAACTGCTTAAAGAGAAATCCTTTTACAGCCTCGCAAAGAGATAAACGAAGTGATAAATATGTAAATAAATAAAGGTTTTCCATCAGACATGTAAAGAAACTGACAAAGATTGTTTAACCTAAATTATTGCAAAAAAACTAAAAACTAAAAATGTAGTTCACACTTATGAAACGGGAAGGTTTCTGAATAGAATATCACACAAAAGTTGATAATGAATGATGATACTTAGGAGAAGAACAACACATATAAGATTCGCCAGCGGCGCGCAGAAGTAGTAGTCAACTGTTAGAAGTGAGTCAAGTGAATTCCACAATGAACCTTCAACTGCTGGATATCTACCTACCGCTCTACGCGGTCAGATGCGGCACAAGACCGAATTTAATGTGGGGTATCCGAGCTCGTACACTCGGCCACCAATTTTCCCCATACTCAGTATAAAGCGGGTTGGGTAACTGGTTCCCGAGACGAGATTCTGCCCTTCGACATTGTCTGGGGATCCTCTCTACCCGGAGGCAGAGACGAGTCTTCGACTGCAGGATATCTACCAACCGCCCCACGCGGTCAGATGTGGCACAAGGCCGAATTTAATGTGGGGTGTCCGAGCCCGTAGGCTCAGCCAAAAATTCCCCATAGACCCCCGTATAAAACGGGGTCGGGTAGCTGTTTCCTGAGACGAGACTCTGCCCTTCTACATAGCTTCGTCTGGGGATACTCTAAGTCCGGATTCAGAGAGTTTGACCAGCACAGCTGGAGACGAATCTCCGACTGCAGACCAACATACAGTATTTACTACTGTATTTATGTGAATGGGAACATACCCATTACCGTCCGTAGGTATGGTACAACAAAAAGAAAAGAATTGACATTCACCCCCACTCATATTTATATCAATCACACCCGCACAAACAATTACGAGTTGTAATTTGCTAACATTGGCTTAGGACAGATGGCCCAGTGGATAAAAGCGTTGTTTGGAGTAAACCAGTGACTTGACTCAAAGAGATGTGTGTTAAATACCTGGCCATAGCGAAAGTGAACAAAAATTTGTGAAGTTGAGTTATTAAATGGAATTAATTGAAACTGAGATATCCAGAAAAGGTATGGCATGTGGAATTAGAACTCTCTCCTCCAACGTGGACTAAATAAAGGATTCGGTTCGAAATTCCGTCGTTTATCGCCTGAAGAAGACCGGGACTTACAACGGAATTGCAACAGAATATGACAATTAAGATGAGGACCTAAAAGCCCATTTCTTCGCATGTGATCTCATCATCCACTTGTTAAAAGTCAGGCTTTTGGATAATTGTTGTTGTTGTTGTTGTTGTTTTTTTTTTTTTGTTTTTTTAAGGGAGGGTGGCAACCATCTGATTTTGAAAACTAACTAATAATGAGTCGTTTTACTTCTGCTGCCTCGTGCTCGGCTATTTTTGAATACATATTTTTTTTTTTTTTTAAGACAACCGGCCATCTTTGTTTCTAACATTGGTCATATAAAATCATCTTTCTTAGCCTTGCTCCGTACTTGGTTAATTTTGGATACTTGTTTTTTTTTTTTTTGTTTGTTTGTTTATTGTTGTTTTTGTTTTTTTAGACAGACACCTATCTTGGTTTGAAAGATTGATGACATAAAGTCGCTGTCCTGGACTCGAAAAAAACTTGAATTTTTGTTTTTAGGCAAGCAGCCATCTTGGATTGAATGATTAATGATATAAGTCGTCTTACTTTCAATGCTTTTTTTTTTTTAAACAAGCAGCCATCTTGAATTGAAAGATTGGTCTCATAAATTGGCCTTTCTCATACTTGCCTAAATTTATTAAACAACAATAACAGACTTGTTTAAAATTTTGTCAAGATTGATAGTTCTGGAATAACTATAGAATACTATGAATTTAATCTTGAGCATAAACGGATTTCAGGCAGTGTTAACACGCCATTTTTTCTGAGACCTATTGAAGAAATTGTCGTCAAACATGCTTCCAAGCTTTCCCAAAATCAGACACAGGAGACCATGATCTTTAGCTTTCGACGTCATGTTCGACAGACACAGAATGTTATTTTATGGAAAAGCTATTTCTATAAATTTAACTGGAAAAAAATCAACTTGAATTTAAAAGAAATATATTTTTCCATTTACGCAATTTCGGATATCGGGGAAACTTGTAATAATGTGGTTCGGTCGTAAGAGCAAAGTCTGATAAACAAAGCTTCAATAATGTGTGAATACTTATATACATTTTTGGAGTACCATGTGTCGGTGTGCGTGGGCACATATACGCACACAAACATATATGGCCAAACATGGGCCTTCCTTACCCGCAAAAATTACAGTGTGTCAAAAGGACGGGTTTTTTTTTTTCGGAATACTGCTATTATTTTAACTATCTTCACCCCTGGGCAATCTAACAAATAAATAGTGTTTAATATGTTTGTTGTAAATTCTCAAGAATAAAACAATGTATAGAGTCACTTTCATCATATTTATAGGTTTTATTACAATAACAAATTATTGCCTTTTTAAAAACAATAAACATTGCCGAGGAGTGAAGTTAGTTAAAATAATAGCGGTGTCATGGAAAAAACTGTCTTTTGACACTTCATATTTTTTGTGGGCATGAAGGTCCAAATCCAAATATATATATATATATATATATATATATATATATATATATATATATATATATATATATTATTATTATTATTATTATAAATTAACTGATTTAAAATATGGTTTTTCGCTACACAGTAATAACCATGTTTCAAAAATGGAAGCTAAAAACTTTAAATTTAATTATATAATTAAATTAAAAACATTACTTCCGTTCCTTCTTCAAGCGAATATTATGCTCTGTAAATTTACATTGAGCACTGCTTTGTAAAAATAAAAAAATAAAAGAACACTGGATTATATATCTTACTGTGTAGCATTTGAATTTTTTATCATGTTGTTCCTTGATTACGGACGAAACAATAATGATAGTCTGTTTTTGTTGCATGAAAAATTTCAAAGCAACGACCAACTCGTGTATACGAGACGCAGAAGCGAAAATCGCGTCGCAGCTCGTGACGTCACACATGACCACGCGAGAGTGAAAACGAGAAGTATTAAGTATGGGAAGCCGTTGGTAAAAACCAATGGCTTCTGTTATCAATTATAGGCATTTAAGAATGTTTGCGGAGATTTCATAGTTTATTTTCGCTTCCGCGTCTCGTATATAATAGTTAGTCGTTGCTTTGAAATTTTTCATGCAACAAAAACAGACTATCATTATTGTTTCGTGTATTGATTAATATATTGAAAAGTAATTGTCATCTTTGATAATGGCTTATGTATTGGATTTAAACGTTTCAATATGGTGATTTCCTTTCGTCCTTCAATGATAATATTATTAAACTTATCAAACAATAGAAAATAACTTACTTAAAATAAATAGACAAAACTTGTCTATATTATTTATTGAAACATGCATCAATGAATATATATATATATATATATATATATATATATATATATATATATATATATAGGTCATTTGATATAGTAGATTGTGGTAGTAGGGGTACTGCTGTTGTTGAAGTAGTAGTGATGATTAACAAGTACTTGCCCTGGCATGCCTGATCGGTAACACTTAGCACGAATTACTTTTTTTTCATTTTATGGTTTCTCAAAAGGTATTAACTTTCCCACTTAACTCTCACCATTGATTCTCAAATACATTCCAGACCTCAGCCACTGAGCAATCAGATTTATCGAGAGCAAAAGTCTTTATTTATTTGTTTTCCCTCCCTGCGTGGGTTGTGGGGGTGACACTGCACAACGTAAACGCTGACGAACAAGAGAAGCCATTGCATAAATTGTGCTATTCAGTTGCAAGTAAAGCACAAAGGCATTCCCAAATAGTTTATTGCCTAAAGCGGGGCATAGTTCTGAAGCTTTCTTGAAAGATAAGCTTCAAAATTTGACCAAAGAATTTCAGCAACTCTCAAATGTACACACACACACACACACACACACACACGCACACACACACACACACACACACACACAGATATATTTATATAGGGTGTTCCAATAATTTGGACCGATTTTAAATGTGAATTAAGTTTAAGCGTCTAATGATTTTTTTTTCTTTTTCTTTCAGATTTAACAACTTAAGTCTTTGGCAATTTCAAACATGGAAAGATTAACAATCAAACAACGTGTTAAATTTATCGAAGCCTATTACGAAAATGGACGTTCAAATAGAAATGCATTTCGCGCACTTGGTGATTTTTTTGGTCAACATAATCGACCAACCGAGAGTGCAATTGGAAAAATTGTTCGTAAATTCAAACAAATTGGGTCGGTGGCAGATGTGAAAACATCATTGCGCGTTCGTTTACGCCGTTCCGCTGAAAACATTGCTGCAGTGCACGAGAATGTGGCCGAAAATCCAGACACCTCTATTCGTCATCGCGCGCAGGAATTGAACCTCTCTACAACAACGTTACATCGAATTTTGATAAAAGATTTGTCTCTGCACGCGTAAAAATTCAACTGACACAAGCACTAAAACCTGCTGACCATTTGGAACGCCGTACATTCGTCAATTGGGTGCATGAACAAAGACAAGCCAATGAAGATTTTTCACAAAAAATCCTTTTTAGTGATGAAGCCCATTTTCATCTTGGGGGATTCGTTAATAAGTAGAATTGTTGCATTCGGGCTGATGAAAATCCAAAGAAGATTTTTGAAAAGCCACTGCACCCACAAAAGGTCACTCTTTGGTGTGCATTTTTGCTAGCGGAATCATTGGGCCGTATATTTATAAATTTGAATGTCCATTTTTGCAATAGACTTCGATAACTTTAACACCTTGTTTGATTGTTAATCTTTCCATGGTTGATTCACATTTAAATTCACATTTAAAATCGGTCCAAGTTATTGGAACACCCGATATATATATATTTTAAGACATTTTTATGTTTATGTTTAACATTCTTTTATAGATACAAATATTTAACTAAATGCTCTGTTTATAACAAAAAGTATTAAACAACATTTTACCGGCCTGAATATCCGAGAAAATTTCATAAAAAATATGCGTCCTCCGACAGGAATCACACCTGTATCCTATACGGAACCGTCATTTACGCTGACGTGCCTTTACTGATTTGGCCACGAAGGAGCGTTCGGTTAGCAGGATCGAATTTAATGTATTTAAACTTCAATCTTCCACGAATCTCTCGCGTCAAGCTAAATGACGGTTCCGTATAGGTAGAATATATTTTATATATAAAGAAATAATCATACATAGAATCAATCAGCAATATTAATGCGATTAATGGCGAAATCACTTCGCTAGTAGAACATAATGTATGCATTAAAATACTGTTAATCCATTGAATGATGTGATCCTCATTTATAAAACTGTTGTCAGATGTTTCTAGTCTATATTTTTAAGTTAAGCAAGTACTTTCGAAGATCCATGTCTTCATCATCAGGCTGTAATTTTTTTCCTTTAAAGTTAAAACTTGAAGATGAAATAATTGTTTGTAGACCGAAAGATGTTTTTTTTAAGAATGTGCTCTTTATTGACGGTTTTACAATCTCGGAACGTGCGAGTCGCAACGCTAAAGTTCAAAATTTCAAGTGAGAATTTTTATATGAATTTTGTAATATGGTAAATCCACGAATACTTTTTTTACAAGTGTTTTTCAGTTAACATGACATGAACTAAGTATATAGTTCAATCAATATAGTGATATGTCTTAGTAGTTTTTTTCTCAGGAATTCTTTACTGTGGATCAATTGTTTTTCTATAAACATATAATATTAGGCAACATATATTTTATATATAAAGAAATAATCATACATTAAAATAAAATACATAATAAAACTTAGTTGGTCTCCTATCGTTTTCATTTATTTCTCTTTATATATATATATATATATATATATATATATATATATATATATATATATATATATATGGTTCTCTGTGTGTGTATGTGTGTGTGTGTAAATACATATTTTTAAACTTCGTTTGCTTTCACCAGTATAAATTTTATCAAAAATTACTGCATATGATTATCTATTTATCTATCTATGAAAATGTTTAACTAATTAGTTAATTTTTATCATAACTATCTTGAAAAAAATACAATTTAAGTAGTAATTTAAAAATACAATTTAAGTAGTAATTTAAAAATACAATTTAAGTAGTAACTTAAAAATACTATTTAAGGAGTAAGTGATGAAGTGTCACATTTTTTTTTAACTAAAATGGAATACGGGGAGGAGCCGACACCAATTTTTTTCAATGGCTTCAAAATCAGTTAAAGAATAAAACCTTTAAAAGTAAATTTATTCAATTCGGAGGCACGGTGGAGTAATGGATAGCGGCTCGGATTGAGGAATTGGAGAACCGAGTTCGAATTCCAGCCGAATCCATTACATTCACTTATGTGCTAATACCCTTGGGAAAGGTATGAATCCTCTTAAACTATGGATAAATAGCAGGACAGACTGGGTTCTATAGCCTTAGGTGGCATCTGGTCTACCGCAGAAAAAAATGGCAACCTACTGCGGGAAAAAACTGCCTCGTCAGGCATGTATTGAAAAATACATGATCGCCTCAGCGTGCTTCAAGATGGTACATAACTTAAATATTAAATTCGCTGTACCGTAAATTCCAAAAATCAAAATCTGTTTGAATTTTAAAGCAACTTTTTTTCTATAGGTCTATCAATTTCGAGGGTGTATTTACTAAGTTAGCAGCGAATAAGCTTCTTTTTTTTTTTTTAATTTTATGAGTGAAAGATAAGGGATTGGTCTATAATTGTGCTGAATAGTCTAGCTATCCAGTTCTGGGGTGAACTACTGGATCCTCATATGTCGAAGACAACGGGAGAGTCCATTAGATAGATACTTAATAATCTTAAATCTACTAAAATGAGCATTGAACGCACTAGCGATGGCTTTCGAAATAAGTTTAAACATTGTCGTTCTGAAATATATTTAGATAAGTGTTAAGGGCGGATATTTCGAGGGTTTTCAGTCGAGTCAAATCCGGGTGAGAGAAGAGAACAAGGAAGTTTAAATATTAGCTCCCCCCCCTTACACAAACAAGCGTATTACTCGACTGATTCATGCACCATCTATCCGTGTCTCCATATTCTCACCTGAGTGTGCGTCCATCTTGTTTTCTGCTGACGTCATTCGACTTGCAAACCTGAGTCATCAGCGTTTTGGGCGGAAAGACACGATATATTGTTTTTTTTATTTATCTATTGTCACAATACTGCTGAACCAGAGCCATCTTGGTATATATATATATATATATATATATATATATATATATATATATATATATATGCATATATTTTGGCAATATGATTTCATTAAGACATGTTTCATTAAATAATTTAGACAACTTTGTCTACTTATATTTAATAGGATCCTCTCATAATTACGGACAAGTTTCTTAGTATCCTTATTAAAGGCGGAAATAAAATTAACATATTGATGCATATTCATTTTATTTCGAATACTTTCGACATTAGCACAATGTCATCATCAGGGTATTATTCTTTCTAAGACAAAAAAAATTATTGTGTTCATCATTTTTCTAAGACAAAATTGTTGTGTTCATCTGAAAATTTAATTTTTACTTTTGAAGTGAAGTGAAAAAATGCTGAGATTATGTACTGTACGATTTTTAAATTTTATGATGTAAACGTCAAGGGGGATAACTAAGTTATCGAAATGTCTAAATATTTTTTTTTAAATATTAGTTAAAACAGATATTTTAAACGATCTACTGAAAACATTTTAAAATATTTGTGCAGTATTTATAATTAATTTTATTTAAGGTTAGTTTCAATTTTTTAATATAGATCGTTTGAAGAATTTTTAGTTTATGCTTATTATTTTCGTGAAAAAGTATAGATGTATTTTCAATAAGAATTTTCCTAAATTACGAATGTGGATAGGCATGTTGTTGTAAATGTTGAGAGATGTTTGATGCATCATTTGTTGCAGTTTTTTTGTGTATATATATATAACTAGTGAGCCTGTCAAAATGACTTGACTCACTTTATAGTCCACCAATAGAAGGTTAACCAATCAGAAGACGTAGAATATTCAATCCGTCGTGTATAAAGGCGGCCATTTTGTTTACCCTACCCGAATGTCTAGTTCTAGCTTGTCAGGCGAAGAGAAACAGAAGGACGAAGTTTGCTCTGCTACTTTTACCAAAATATCCACTGCTAACCTGAACAACGCTTTCCTACTGTCTTCGAAATATTCACTGCTAACCTCTGGATTCTATACTCGAAGACGACCGTCATCATGAACAACATCATTCAAATGAAGACTCAACCTTTGAGACAACGTAGTAGTGGTATGCCCAACATATATAATATTTTTTTTCTGTTGAAGATACAATCTCCCAAGAGATATTTAAGTTTATATATAATGTTGTTTTTCGACAACACGTTAGTTGGTGGGCAGGAGTCATTACGAATGATTAAATAGGATATATTTAATTTAATATAGTATAAAATTAATTTTGTTTTTTTACTATGATCTGTGGTGGATATGTTAGTATTTATTAGGTTTTTTTTAGGATATTTTCGTTTTGTTTATAATTAGAATGTATTTCATTGTGATATAAAAGATTAATATGTTTAGGGTTAACTGAAGAATATTATATACTATTTGCTATATATTAAGATTTCTAACAGAACATATAACAATATAATTAGGGAAGTTATTATTAATAAGATTTTGTTTTAGAATTTTAGTTCACTGTAGAAAATCTGTTTTATGGATGAATTAATTTTTCCACGGTTTCTTAGGTTTTTTTGGTTTGGCCTGTTTTGTTTTACGGCACATCAATCTCAATGGGTCATTTAATGCCGACAACTTTTTTTTCTGGTAATAATTTTGTTTTGTCAAAAATCTAATTCTGTTAATATTTTTTCTCAAAAATGTATAGCTGATAATATTATTTTTCCAAAAACGTATTGCTGGTAATATTTTTTTTCTTCAAAAATTTATTTCTGGTAATAATTTTTTACAAAGTATTTCTGGTATTAAAACATATTTTTACACTTTTATAATGCTTTTTACCTCAGTTTCGGAGTTAACTATTTGCCCATAGCTGGGACCCTAACAGGTGCTACCACCCTGGTTCAGGTTGGACCTGGAAACACGCTCCTCAAAGCCTCCTGATCAAATGCCTTGTGTTGGACGTAGTTTATCGTCTTACCCTGGACGCGGATGTAATTTATCGTCATACACAGGACTTTTAGGTTTTTTTTTATAATTGCTATTTTATAGTAATTACGACATTTATTCTCATAGTTAAGAGTGCACAAATTTATGGTGAAATTAATTTTTTTAATATAAAGCAAAGTATCTTAAATATCTTGCCCGACCCGTCCGTCCAGAATTTCTCTACTTGAGCGAAAGGCTCAAGTAGAGAAATTCCATGCCACGCGCCCAACCGCAAGCAAACAGACTTATCGCGGTTGATCTTGGCTCTTGTCACTGTCTCCTGTCCTCCGTTTTCTTTGCTGACTTTGTCAATCTCGGCTCTGCTCGACACTAGAACCGATCGAAACGTCACCAGCATAGGCGGAGTACCTAGCCAAGATGGGAGCACCAGGTAAGGAAATTCCGTGTAGGACTGGTTTCGCCTTTAACTTGCGAAGGAAAGGCACGAACGCACGAACGTAAAGCAAGACAACCTTGATAAATGGAGTGAAACAACACGAAAGGCTCCGGTGGTACCCCATTCACTTCGACCAGCGCACCGGGGAACACGTACAGAAGTCGGATACAAGTGCGAAAGAACGGCCCGAAACCGGCAGCCGAAAGGTCAGCCTCCATAAAACGATGATCAACCTTATCGAATAACCTGGACTGATCTATACTGATCAGTACGACTACACTGTCGACTTGCTCAATAATCAAGCGTACCAAATGAAGGTTGTCCTGAATAGTCCCACTCTTCACAGTAAAAGTCTGTACAGAGCCAATCAGAGTAGACAGGACAGCCTGCAAACGGCTGGCTAAGATCTTGGCTAAAATCATCAACACTATTTAATATCGTCAATGGCCGAAAGCTGCCTATCCCATCCCCACCGTTCTTGTTTTTACGTAGCAACTTGATCACACACCTGGTGAATAGTTCATCCAGTTGTTGTAAATTTGTTCCCGCAATGGAACAAGAATGGGCGTTTCCCTCAAGTCCATTTCGTAAGGAAAATCGTCTGTTCCCGGAGTTTTGTCCCAGCCAACCAGCTTCATCGCTCGCCAGATCTCAGACTATGTAACGTGAATCTCACACCTAACCGCTTCAGCCGCTTCGAGACGGGGAAAAGTCGGTCAACTAGGCATTGAACTGAGCAGGGTTCACACCGGGCACCCTGGTGGACATATCCTAAAAGTAGTCACGAAAAGACTCACATATGACCGCGTTTGTAGTCACGGTCAGCTTATCCGGCAATGTGACGCACGCGATATGCCTATTGGAGGCATTTCTAACTATCTCTGCCTCAGAAGACATTCTTTTTAACCAAGCCCTATCTGCAAGAGCTTGATCCTTCTTGATAAGCAAGGAGGCCAGATCCGCCCTAACCAAGGCTACTCCTCCACTATCAGGAGATTTAATCGCCCGATCAACTTTTGCTTCACGTGTCGTTTGTGCTGCTAACCTAATTAGATTGAATCGGCGACTATAATTAGCAGCAGACAACATAACTTTAGATTTCGATAAATATCACCACTTATTCCCAAGCACAGCTCACGTCAATTCCCGCTGTAGCCTTAATAGCAGCTGGTCCTGGAAATCTCACTCACCAAATAATGATGCGTTAAATTTCCAGTAGCCAGCCATCCAACCCTTAGGCTTATCTTGGTTTACACGAACCCTGACGAGACTATGATCCGAGTAAACTATAGAATGGAAACCTAAGAGCCCTACATTGACTATCTTAACTAGAACTCAGTCGATTGCACCACCAAAGCCGAGCCGTCCCTATTATCGAATACCTTGGACTGATCTAAACTGATCAGCGCAGCTTAAACTGTTGACTTCCTCGATGATCAAGCATACCTAATGAAGGTTGTCCTGAATAGTCCTACCCTTCACAGAACAAGTCTGTTCAAAGCCAATCAGACTAGACAGGACAGCCTGCAAACGTCTGGCTAAGATCTTGGCTAAAATCATCAACACTGTATTTAATATTATCAATGGCCGAAAGCTACCTATCCCGTCCCCAAATTCACACTACCTCCTGGGGTTGCTTATTACGATACTTGTTGACAAGATCGAACTGGTCGATAAAGTCCTGAAATAGCTTCACATCATGGTTGTTAGTACACGATTTTTCCCCTATACGATCTATATCAGGGTCAAGGACGACATTCCAATCGCCCGCTAAAACTACGTCGTCAAAAACGGCTCGATCCGCCGAAACAAATCAGTCGGCTCCGCATGGACATTGTGTGTATAAAGGCCAATGAAACGAATAGTAATATCCAGTATGCAAAGTCTTCCCGCCGGGTTTGCGAAGCACACGCCGCATTCAAAGACTTGCTCACTACCCAGGAAACAACTCTCGGACGTCCATCAAAAAATTGCTGAATAGAAGACAAACCGTTTAGACTATATATTCACGGTAATGAGTTGAAAACCAGGCCTCTTGTATACAACATACATCCACACTGAAACGTTGAAGATCGCGAGCGAGATTCACAAGGCGAGTCTCCGACCTCAGGCCTCGGTCATTTATACGAGCCAACCAGAGAGCCATGATAATTCCGATTAGGGCATTAAACAAGGCCTGGGATAGGACACCGACTTTTCTTCTTTTTATGTGACATCTCCTTTCAGAACGTAGGCGATCATGGCTCTCCACCTCTTTCTATCCTTTGCAGCTCTCAACAAGTTCCTTTCTTCTACTTCCTCCCCCAGAGCACGTCCTTCTATCCACTTGCTTACCCCCGGCTAGGTATATCATGCGTTGTTTTCCCTTGACACCATTTCCCTCTATTTGACCTGTGAGTATCAGATTCTCCAGGACCTCCTTCCTCATTATATGTCCCAGAAACTTCAGCCGCTTCTTTCTGATGTTAAGTATAAGCCTCCTCCTTGTTTGCAAACTCTCTAAGACATCATCGTTGCTCACACACCCAGTCCATGATATCCTTAGCATCCTTCTGTAGAACCACATCTCCGTCGACTCGAGTCTCTTCTTCATTTTTGAGGAGACCGTCCAACATTCGCTGCCATAAAGGAGGACAGATGTCATATAACAGCCCATTGAGTTTTGACTCATCTCACTTTTGATGGTGCCGTCAAGAGACTGCGCCACCAATGTCCCAGGGGAACCTTAATTTCAGATCAAAATACAGGGATGGGTAAAAAAAAAGATGGAGCCTCCCTGAAGAAAATTGATTTAATTTTTTCACATTTACTTCGTCGAAGAAAGCCAGGGGACGTGATGTCCCGAAGGGGTCATTTGCCTTTTTTAGCATCGGCCATATTTGTTGGGACCCCTGTCCCGATTGCACCACAATTAACACCCTCTTGGCGCAAGGGAAATTTGAGTGGATTTTCAATGTCTTTTGAGTTGACTTTAACATTAAGAAGATATCTTAAATCTTTTATTTTGTGGGTTTGTGTTAATGTCTTTTCCATCTGCTCCCTCGACATCTGGTTAGCGTCTTCCATTAAATTGTAGATGGGTTTAGATTTTCTCTTTTTTCACTTGATGGGCTTCTTTGCCTTGTTCTCTTGTTCGATTTTGTACGTTAACTAAAAGGCGTATGAGCAGGAAATGGGTTTGATGTGTTAGTCGGTGTGGCCTTCTTTGTAGGCTTCTTATTTTACGGGCTATAGATTCTTTTTTTTATCAACTGTTGATCTATGTTAATCTATTGCAGGATTGTACAGAAGAGAAAATAGAGCCAGGAAATTCGCAATCCCACGAATTTGGAGGGAACCAACTGATCACTCAATCAATTTCTTCTTCTGCATAGTGGTTCGAACGTCGAACTGGCAAGAATGCACCTTCTTCATCATATCTCCAGACCTTCTGTCATCCATCGCCCCAGTGCCACACTGCCCTGAACACCCCGTAGCCATTCCTCTAAAGAGAAAGAAGCCGTCTTCAGAAGAGAAGAACACTCCAATAGCTTCATATCTCGCACCACTCGCCTGTGGAACTCTCTTCCCTATTCCAGTTTCCCTGAGAGCTATAATCTCCAACTATTCAAGTGTAATGTCAATCAACATCTCCAGTTGCCTTGATCTATCCACTATCCTTCTCCTCATCCTTTCCTCTATCACTCCTATCTGATCTTGCTCCAAATCTTCTGTAACCCCTTGCGTCCTAGTGGCTTCCCGCCTTGCTTGGGGTGAAACGCTTAAAAAAAATTCAGAAGAGGGTAAACACATTGATTCAGATTACAGACGCAGCTGAGAAGAGAAACCCATACTACTCCAACCAAAAAGGCTCCAACGACCTGATCAGAGATCTTGGTCTCACAAAGTCCAATGACGAGAATTTGATGTCGTGACTCAAACAGTGGAATTTGTTAGATGAAAGTGCGCAATTTGCAAGTCAGAGAAATGGTCACTAGTATTTTTCAAGCTTTTACACCCGTCAAGATGGGCTTTGTTTCTGCCACAATGTAACCGGTCTGTTTGCGGCAAATGGAATCGTCTGTAACCCCAGCGAGTGGAGCCTCTTCATCGACTACTCATCCAGGAGCCTTAAAATTGTGCTTTACCAAGTTTCTAAGCTTACCAAGGCGGCTTATCTGCTTCTGGTGAAGCAGGATCACCGCGGCACACTACCACTTATTTTCTTATTGTCGTAATCTTTAAATGACAGTTATTGAAACTATATATGAATCCAATATTAATCTATTCCCTAGCGATCCCAGGTTTAATTATTTTATCAGCCATTTTGTATTGTTATCCCATAATTTTTTAAATGATAATTATTGGAACAGTATATGAGTCCAGTGTTTCATTTCTTCCCTAACGAATCCAGGTTTAATTATTTTATCAGCCATTTTGTATTGTTATCCCATAATTTTTTAAATGATAATTATTGGAACAGTATATGAGTCCAGTGTTTCATTTCTTCCCTAACGAATCCAGGTTTAATTATTTTATCAGCCATTTTGTATTGTTATCCCATAATTTTTTAAATGATAATTATTGGAACAGTATATGAGTCCAGTGTTTCATTTCTTCCCTAACGAATCCAGGTTTAATTATTTTGTCAGCCATTTTGTATTGTTATCCCATAATTTTTTAAATGATAATTATTGGAACAGTATATGCGTCCAGTGTTTCATTTCTTCCCTAACGAATCCAGGTTTCTTTATTTTGTCAGCCATTTTGTATTGTTATCCCATAATTTTTTAAATGATAATTATTGGAACAGTATATGAGTCCAGTGTTTCATTTCTTCCCTAACGAATCCAGGTTTAATTATTTTGTCAGCCATTTTGTATTGTTATCCCATAATTTTTTAAATGATAATTATTGGAACAGTATATGAGTCCAGTGTTTCATTTCTTCCCTAACGAATCCGGGTTTCATTTTGTATTATCCCGTTATGTTTCCCTTATTTTACACAGTAAGAAAACTGACAGGCTTGTAAAAGACAATTAGTTGTCTATACGAAACTTTGTTCACTTATGATTCTTAGTCTCCCCACTCTCTACTGTTAGCGGCTGATATGCTTACGGTAGCTTATATACGGATATACCTTAAACAGTGAACCCCAATTTCTCTTCTGTACAGCCAATGATTGATAACTGTGTAAAAGGCAGCTGTCTGTATAAGTAAATATTACTCTTCTATGTACAGCTACCAATTGAAATGATTTTGACAGTGTTTATACAAACCTGGAACCGCTAGGGAAAAAAATGGAACGTTGGACTCATAAATTGTTCCAAATGAAAAAAATACAAAATGGCTGACAAAATAAGTAATCTGGGATTCGCTAGAGAAGAAATTAAACATTGGACCTTGAGAACCATTAATAGAAGAAAAGATTAGACTGAAAGACTATTTTTATTACACTGTTACGAAAAATACAAAGGTATGACTTGCAGATTCACTTTTGTGAGAAAAGAGAATTGACAGTTAGAGAGAAGTGAAGTTTCGCTCCAAACTGCTATGTCAGCTAGGCATTTTACCAAAGCCGACGGGAAAAATTGATTTCGATTTCAACCAAATGATTGTCCTGATTCCTCAGTTACTTTTCTCGCTTACAACACTGCCATTGTATATCTATCAGACCTACACTATAACCTCTGTGTATGCGTCATACGTGCGAGTTTGTACTTCATTATATCTGGTTGACCTGAGCTAATGTTACACGAATTCCAGTTCAGCTAGCAGTGGGTTGGAGTTACGTTCTTGAACAAGCCACGCCTCTGAAATAAAGAATTTAATAAGAGACAAATTACAGCTTAAGTTGGAAACGAATTAACGGAATTGTATTGACGAGGGTCTAATGCGAGAGGAAAATGCGGTAACTAGGGCTTTACTATCGTTGTTGTGAGGTTGCGGAAAATGTCGAAAAAATGATTGAATTTCTGAAGAATATGCTATGAGAAATTCATAGAATAATAACAGAAACCCAGAATCTATAGAGCAGGGCTTAATGATAATCTACAGAGCAGGGCTTAATGATAATCTATAGAGCAGGGCTTAATGATAATCCAGAAATATGAGGATTAAAACAATAAAGACGAGTATAAACGGACAATAGGAGGATTTCCGACAATATATTCATGGTTGGAGAATATACTAGAATATAGTGATCCAAACAATAAAGATGAGGATATTACTATGAATAATCTATGGAATTTGGCTATGCTTCATAGCAGAATTTCCAACAATATATCCGATGTTAGAGAATATCATAGAATATCATTAATGTGCCATGCATGATACACGCTTAGGTGATCATGTATCTTTCGATACATGACTGACGAGGCAGATTTTTCCCCGCAGTAGGTTGCCATTTCCTTCTGTGGTATACAGTTGCCATTCAAGGATATAGAATCCGGTCTGTCCTGCTATTTACCTATAGCTGGGGGAGAAGAAAAGGATTCATACCTTTCCCAAGGGTATTTATTATGTGGCACCATTTAACGAGGCAGAAAAAAGAAAAAAAGAAAAGAAGGAAAGGAGAGGCTAAGGACCGAATCGTGGATGATAAGCAGAACACACACACGGCTAAGAGACAATGGATAAAGGGATATTTTGATAAGTAACAAATGGCGAAAGGGTGTCATTACAATGACAGGGAAATTCTGAGTAAAAAGAAAGGGAAAGAAAGAAAGAATCAGATATGTTTTGGCGACGGCTGTGTTATCTAAGGATATGAAAGCAAACTATTGGTACGGGAAGGCATCTTATTATCAACTACAGACCGACTGGCCAAAGAAAAATTCAAATAAAAATGTTATTTCGATAAGTGACGAAAAACAGGCAACTAAAGGGACTTTGGACAGATATGAAAATTAAAAGCCACCCACGAGTGTCCGCTGACCGATTTCCTTCGACGGAACATCCTTGGCCTGCGATAATAAAATTATGTTATCAGAAATATGTACCGAAGGGAAATGAATGGGAATTTAGAAATGTCTTTTCGGGGCGACGTTGGCCGTGTTAAGAAGACCACCAATTCGGATAATTAGCGATAAAATACCTGACGAAAACCACGTGTAGAACAAGAGTTATGACCGCCATTGTTCATATTGTCCCGTTTGCGGCTAGAGAAATGATAACGGCGATTAAGAGGAAGAAAAGGAAAAGAAGGGATAATTTTTTTTAGTTAAGCAAGATATTTTTTCCCTGAAACAAAGCCGCGGATTCGTCCACGCCCGACTAAGACATCATTGGTCGAGTAGTGATCACGTGACGCACGAAGGAGGCTGTCGCCGCCTCATCCAGAGTATAGGTATGAGAAGCTGCTACGAAGAAGTGGGGAGGGCAGTCACGCCCCTCTGAAGTATGGTGAGAAGGTGGGAGTAAGGAAAGGTTCCCAAAAGTGGAAATTCCTAACCAGAGAGGTGGATATGTATTTAGAATTATCGAGGAAACCCCGACGCCGACAGACCCACCCCGGTTTTGGTCGGCGTCCATATAAGCGAAGCCACAAAGAGCAGAGATCAGTTCCAGTAAGTTCAGTTCCAGAAAAGTTTGAGTTGAGTCTCCAGTTGAAGCCGCCTCGCAGATAGCTGACCAAGATTCACGCAAATTCCGGACTCCCCTTCAACCCAAGAACAATCATTTTGAAGAGCGACTTAGATCCAGACCACCAAAATAAGTTTTTTTTCGACTTTCGTCCAAAAACACACCGAAACACCAATTTCTTAGAGAGCAAACAACTTGAAGCGTTAAAAGTCGCCTAACGGAGAACGACGTGTCACAATCCATAGAACGGGTCGGGAGATAGATGCAGTCCTATGTATCGAACAACTAGACATAAAGTTTGTTACCTTTTTCTTTGATACTTTGAACTTTTTGAGTTTTCATTTTCTTTTCTTTTATGCATATTGTGTGGTATCACCCCCGTTGAACTCGGTTTGCATTACGGCCCCAACCACTGATTGATCTCGTCTGCCTAAGATCAATTCACAACGTGGGTAGGCAGACTGGAGATCAATGCAGTTACCTTGATAACCAGGCGTTGGAAGCGAGTTGGGAACGACGAGGCTGATATCAAATCTAACCAGATTCCCACCCGAATCACCAAAAGGTTAGAACATCACATTTGGGTGCCGCGACCGATACCAAGCCAGTTGGTCGTCACAGGACGAGACAACACGACTGACGCTACTGGCGGACGTCACGTTTGGAGCAGCGACACCCGAACGGAGCAGCGAGGAGCGAACAGCTGGCGCCGCGGCGAGGACGTCACAATTGGTGCTGTTTATGGACGTCACAGTTGGTGCCGTAGTAGACCAGAATAGAACGTCACAGTTGGCGCTGCAATCAGGGGACGACGTCACAATTAGCACGTAAGTGAATTTAATGGATTCGACTGTAACCCTAGCCGCTATCCATTACTCCTCCGTGCCTCCTATCAGTGATCCAAATAAAGATGAGGATACTCGTCTGAATCATCTATGGAATACTGGAAATGCTTCATAGTGAAATGTCCTATAATTAAAATTAAAATTCTTTCGTTTAATTCGTCTTCCCGTGGCTAGATTCAAATTTGCTGTTCATGTTGATTAATTCAGCGTCCAAAAATGTCTTTGTGGCTCTATTCCTCCAGAGGGTGTTTCTGATAAAGGTGAGAACCAATTTGTTCACCAATTCTCTTGGACGCATCGTCATGTTGCCATTGCTTGCTTACCACTATCGCAGACAATTAGTACTGTAGTGTATACTATCTTCACTAGATCTCTCGGAGTTGTAGCCTTATACCAGACTAAGCTAAGCTTAGTTGATAAACGATTATCTGTACCGTATATTTGTACTGAAAAAACAAATTAGAAAGACTTTTACCATTGGCGACCCGCATTTTATTAATAATATAAGTTTGCGAGGAATACCGGGAATATTTCAAAGTTTTCCTATTTGAATTTTCTGGTGAATATTAATTCTTAAGTTAATGATTGTATAAGCTCATGACGACAATAAAATATCTGTTGAAATTTCCCTTTTGCCTCGTTAAATATTTGAGCTTAACAACATTAAGAAAATTTTACAATAACCATCATAAATATGAATGCAGGTCATCATTTAAGGAAGTAAGAGGGTACAAATGAAAAGATTCAAACTTGACAAGTTTTTCCATTTCACTGAAGCAGATGTTAAATATATGAGAACCTTATCACCTCTTCTCTCTTCTCTTTCTTATTCTCACTGAAACCAAATGTCATCTCTGTTATGTCTTCTTCCGTTTTTCTTCTTGATCAAAACAGAATAGTCCATTATTTATAAAGTATGTACTAAAGAACTAGCAGAAGTATAATATGATGATGATGATAATAATAATAATAATAATAATAATAATAATGCTACATGGTCTGTCTAGAAAATGACCAACCATTTAATATTAAAAATAAATAATTCTACCTTCAAAGTATTTGCGTCGAAGCTTCAGTCTTATCTCAGCATTGCTTCTCCTTTTAAAAACAATCACCAGAGACTGTTTAGTGAAAGATGCCCTTCAGAAACTAAGTAAGGTATTAAGTGACTAGAAATATCAATGAAAAGTTCACTGTTTTCCTATTTGAATTTTATGATGAATCTTAATTTTTAATTTAATGACTGAATAAGCTCACGGCGAGTTCTACAATAAGTACCTGTAAAGAAAAGCAATACCTTTTGAAGCTTTTATTTTTGTTTTAATTTCAAGGTAATAGATTAAATTTAATATTCCCAATAAGCGAAACACATTACTGTATTTCAAAACGAATTTAAGTTGATTGGAATGAGTTTTTAATCGCTAAAAATTGCTGATTTCAGCCATATTTGTCAATCTGTTAACACATGATTCCCGTTATAAATAAAACTCTCAAAAATAAAGTGCTCTAGTGTATTATATCTTTACTATGCGTCTCACAGTTGTAACATTATGCTAGACTAATCTAAGCCTAGTAAATAAAGGATTAACTGATTTAAAGTTTAATCCGTCTGATTTGAAACAAATATCACAGAAAAGCATCATTTAAAACGGAAGTGTGTGTTTTTATCGGGTGTTGACACCTCTGTTGACTGCCTGATAGCTTTATTGACAGCGGGAAATTTAACTAATTTTTCTATGGTGGACATATCCGTAAAAATTACTTGGTGAATATGACGTGAGCGTCTCTTTTATATATTTTTTTAATTACCCAGTAATCGTAAAAAATTAGGAAAATATTCTCCGTAATCTAATGTTTTATTGAATTTGAGGTACTTTGGCACTAAATTTTCTATAATTGTTATAGTGGAACACACCTATTCTATAGTTAATAGACTCTCCCACCTATAATAAGTAGGAGTAGTAAGAGTAACGAGTCAGTCACTCAGTGAGTTGATCAGTCAGTCGATGTCGGACGACAGTTAGTCGAATACTAAAGCATCAGCGACCACAACTAGATTACTCTGCGTAATACCTATTATAACAAGTTCTTAACGTTTTGTACGTCGAACCTATTTTAGGACCGACTTAGTACAAATACAAGCCTCCACTGTCAAATCACTCCATAACAAAAATTACTGCTCTTGTTTTCTGATAATATTTTCTGATAATATGATAATATCGTGTATGGACGTCCGTACTTGCAAAATTCGACACATTTATACATTAAAAAATCAAAAATTGTTTTTAAAATAATGCTGTACATTACGCCGTTTCCAAATTTCTGGTGGGGTGAATTGTGTCATGATGCTCTTTTTTCTCACAGCCGGTGCCCAACTGACCCGACTATACTGTGCAGTTGACAAAATTCAAAACAAACAACGCACTTGCGCGAAGTTTAAAAGATTTATTCTAATTCAAATTTTAAAAATAATGACAACAATTATTTTAAAAATTCATTATCCATCGCAAAAAGTTTTCTTCTTAAGACAATAGTGTCCATAATATATGGTATTCATAAAAAAGCTTTTCTAAAAAAAATTTTCTAATTAAATAATCTTTTAGTTTTATTGCATTTTCTAAAGATTCAGTGTAGATTTTCGGTAACTAGATGTTTTGTTTTAGAAAAAATATTTATGATTTAAATTCTCCAAAACTTCTACCTATAATTAATATAAGCATTAAGCCCTACAAAAATGAATTTCTCGAATTTTCATAAAATTTAAATGAGTGTAAGTAATAGATATAAAAAATATTTTTTACCGGGATTTCCTAAAAACGAAATGTCCCTAAAATAATATCATTCATTTGTGAATGGGTCCTGAAAGTTTAATTATTAGATTTTTGAAAGTATTTCCAAATCAATATTTTCATCACAAAAAAAAAGACGCTAAAATCTGAATTTATGGTCACCCGCTGACGAAAGAAACTAATTTTTAAGCAAAATTTTGAAGGTTCTAAAAAGATTTAAAAATATAATTTAATAAATAAAAAATTCGAGGCTCCTGGATGAGCTAGTGTTACAGGCGATTCTAACTGCCACCATCAGACCGGTTACATTGTGGTAGAAGCAAAGCGCATCTTGACGGGCGAAAAAGCTTGAAAAACAATAGTGACGCTTTCTCTGACCTGCGATTTGAACAGTTTCATCTGACAAATTCCGTTGCTTGAGTCTCGACATCAAAAGTTCGGCATTGGACTTTGTGAGATCAAGATCTCTATTCATGTCGTTGAGGTCTTTTTAGTTGGCGTAGTATTTAAATTGTTCCAATAAATATCATTTCCAAAAAATATATAATCATACAACATGGCTGGTAAAATAAGGAAGAAATGAAACATTGGACTCATAAACTGTTCCAATAATTATCATTTAAAAAAATATGGGATGACAATACAATATGGCTGAAAAATAATGAAATCTGGATTCGTTAGGGAAGAAATGAAACATTGAACTCATATACTGTTCCAATAATTATCATTTAAAAAAATATGGGATGACAATACAAAATGGCTGACAAAATAAAGAAATCTGGGATCGCTAGGTAAGAAATGAAAGCTTATCTGTTGTCCCAATAATTAAAATTGAAAAGAAATTAATGTATGACCGCATAAAATGGCTGACAAGATAAGGAAACAAGATATGTGTTCATGGTTTCATTCCTTCCCTAGCGATCCCAGGTTTGTATAGACACTGTCTGTCATAATCTTTTCATTCGGTAGCTGTACATAGAAGAAGTGTAACACTTAGTTGTATAGACAATTGTCTTTTACACGGTTATCAATCATTGGCTGTACAGAAGACAAACTGGGACTCACTATTAAAGACATATTTGTATATAAGCTGTCGTAAGCTTATCAGTCGCGAACTATGGAGAGAGGGGGGGACTAAGAATAACAACTGAACAAAGTTTTGTGTAGACAACTATTTGTCGTTTACAAGCCTATCAATCTTTAGCTGTGCAAAAAAAGAGTTTAAAACTCAGAAGTGAACGAAGTTTTGTATAGACACTCTCGCTCAGAGGCTTTGTCAACAGTGACAAACTATCAAACAGTGTTAGCCTGTCCATGTCCCACAACTACACTGCTATATTTGATCTATCTCTTTAGTTTTTACCTACTAAGTCGCACTATAAGAAATTTAAGCTGCTTGAGTGTGTATCGTCTGCTTTTCTGAGAGAAAGCAAACACTGCGTTGGGTTCTTGCTTAATTTTTGAATTTCCAAAATATTTTTGGTACATCTCGATTTTGAGGTAAACAACTGCGTTTTTTTTTTCATCCAGAACCAATGAAGAGGTTTCCCACCAAATTCTGAGAAGTGAATTCGTAGCCTACCTGTAGATTATAAAATGGGGCCTTGGACTTAATTAAAGGAGTCAACGAACATCTGCTGCTGGAACCCAGGTTGCACCGTTCCAGCAAGAAAAACAACACAGAAGAAATTTGACAGCCACCAGAGGAGAATTGAAAGGGACATTTAAGTCGTTCCCACATCAAGAAAAAGTCTTCGGCTGGTGGGATTGTTCTGTTCTTCGCTGTTACCACGAACTTTGTTTCGAAAATTGTACCAATTCTTTGAAAGCTATGTTCTACATTTCGGTGGTCCGAAAGTCATGTCACCCCTGCGTAATATAATTTTCTATTTCAGATGGCTGACACAAAGAGCGATAGGGAGTAACAACTCTTTTGGACCACCCTGTAATTTTGTTTAAATTAAATTTTTTTTTTTTGTAAAATGGCATATTTCATTTTCATTGATTATTTTAACATGTTATTAGCCATCATTTGGTAATCAATGCGTTTAATCTGTGTAATTCATTCATTATTCTGTGTGTTAACCATAAATTTATCGTTTGTTCTTAAGTTCGATTCCTGTCGTCTGCTTTTGTTGTGTGCCCATAAATGTTATCTCAAATATTTAAACTATTTTTTTTTTCGTAGGGTTTGTTTTTTCCCAAATAAAAACTTCCTTTAGCGCAGCTTTTTGAACTTCATGGACCACTAAAGATGTAATTTTAAATTTGGCGGACCACTAATATGAATTTAGAAAAAAAAAAGGGAAATACATTTATATAATAATAATAATCGGAAAACTTTTATTTTATTAATATGAAATGCTCTCATTAAAGGTCACAAAGTTATAGTGTAATTATTTAAATAAAAGAAAATGAAACTTTGAAAAAGTTTGAATAAAAACTGGAATAATAACCCAATTTTTTTACGGACCATCAAAACTTTTGCACGGAACACCAGTGGTCCGTAGACCACCGGTTCGCGACCACTGCTTTAGCATATACGGCATCAGGGTGATGCCATTTCTACACGAGGCATTCTGGCGTAGCGCAGTCTGGGATTTCTAACAATTTACTTAATAACAGAAATTTATATAGAATTAAATTAAATTTTGGCAAAATTTAACATTCGGATCCGAAAATGAATTGTGTGTCAAAGAACCTGTTTTTTTTTGTCTTGATACCGCTGTTACTGTATATCTGTCAGTAATTTTTATTGTTTTAAAAACCTATTTTTAGATTTTGAATAAAATCCAAATATGAAACTGGAGTAATTGATTAATTCCACAACAGCATCTCTCTGCGCCTGCTTCGTCTCACGTTTTCCACTGACCTGAAGTGGAACAACTTCATTGAATCAACAGCTTCATCTACTGCAAGGAAAGTTGGTTCTCTGTGTCGCGCCAGAAGATTTTTCTCATCTGAGTCCATCCTTCAAATCTACAAATCAGCCATTCGTCCTTGCAATGATTACTGCTGCTATATAGGGTCTGGTGCCCCCGTTGATCATCTTGAGGTCCTCGACAAAATCCAGAGACGGATATGCAATGTAATAGGTCCTGACCTGGCATCTCGTCTACCGTCACTTTCTCACAGACGTGCCGTGGCTTCCCACTGTTTCTGCTACAAGTATTTCACGGCAACTGTTCGGACGATCTACTTTCGGTCCCACACTTTCACTGTCGAAACGGTTAAATCTAACCGTCTTTTCTACTCCAACAGCTTCTTCTCTCACACTTCCCGTCTGTGGAACTCCCTTCCTCTTACTTGCTTCCTTGACAGCTATAATCTCCAAATATTCAGAGTTAATGTCAATCGACATCTCCTGATGGCTTGATCGAATTCCGCCCTTCTCTATATCCTTCCCTCAAACACCGCTCTTTGCTCTTCCTCTCACTCTCTGTAACCCGTTGCGTGCTACTGGCATTCCCGCCTTGCCTGGGGTGATATGCTTAAAAAAAATGGATGCGAAATTAGTTAAATCATTTTTTTTGTAGATTTAATCAATTTCTGTAACCAAAAAATAAAATCAAGATTAATAATAGATTTTTAATTCAGCGCCCTTAGAATATACAACCAGGATGACCTTGATGAAGAAGAAAATACATTTAAAAAAATCTTTAGACTTCTTAACTATCGTCTGTCGAAATTTCTGAGATGAGGTTTTGTAAGTATTTACATTATTTACATCGTTCGGACTGTTGTCCTCATCTTTATTGTCATATTCAAGACGTTTCGGCCGTTGTACGTTATAGCCTTCTTCAGTTGATATACGTTGGAATTTGCAGATACGAATGTTAAACTATGTACATTATTCGGACTATTGTCCTCATATTTGCCGCCATATTTATTACAACGTTTCGGCTGTTGTACGCTCCGGCCTTCTTCAGGTGGATGGAATATCGTACTGAACCCTTTATTTATAAAGAGTTTAGTTTGACATTCCAACCACCTGAAGAATTGACAGAACTGAGCCCTTTATTTATAAAGGGTTCTGTTCGACATTCCAACAACCTGAAGAAGGCCGGAGTGTACAAATGTAAATAGTGTACATAATACCTCATCTCAGAAATATAAACAGATACGAATGTTAAACCTTGCCAAAATTTTCATTTTTTTTCCTCTTCCACATAATAAACTCCTGTTAATAACTAAACTGCTAAAAAATGTCAGACAGGTCTATACTAGACGTTACGTCACCAACCACTTGTAGAAATAAACTCACCCTGATAACGTATGTGCGACGTAATTGTGAAAATGTGGCAGTGTAGCTGTGGCAGCCCTGGGAAAGGTAAGGTTTTTGTCACTTTTTTTAAAGCAATAAAAACTGCCGATGGAGTATAGAGTTATAGCGGTGTCAAGAGAAAAATCATATTCTGACACATCATTTTTTGTTTTTTAGTTTCTGTTTTTTTTTTTTTTTTTTGTTGTTTTTTTTTTAATGAGGTAAAAATGTTAAACTTTGCCATATTGTTATATATTTTTTTTAAATCTCAAGAACTATTTAATGAGTTTTGCAATCCGGGCATAAGGTCACAGTAATTGGGTGTGGAGTGAGGATCGAATTCACTACACTAGTTAATTATGAGACGAATTTTACTAAATATTGTGTTACAGAACTCAACATACGGCTCTTTATATCAGTCTGGCACAAGGCCATGGTACTACGTGGCCGGTGATGATTGAATTCACTGTAGTATGAAATTTGCCTACGAGATGAATTCGCTAAATATCGCACAACAGTAGGCGTCCTTGTAACTTACCAAGCTTAACTAAGTCTGGTTCAAGGCCGTAATCGTTGAGTAGAGTGAACTCAATAGCCAAGACTGCGAGATAAATTTTTTTATGTATAGCACTACGCTAGGCAGGGTAATTATTGACCCAATTTAGTTTATTCTTGAACAAGTCTGCAATAAGAGGACGTAGAATGACGACCTAAATTAGTACAATAGTGAATTCGCCAACGACACGTGCGATCCCGAAAGAGATTGTCAGAGTGTTTTAAAATGCTGGGGTAGAGAGGCCCATCAATCATCGAGCATAAGCGAAAATTTCCAGGTTTCGAATCCGATTTATGTTTATAGGCCAAATTATTTTTGTGTATAGCGGGGAGGTGAGTCGAGGGATGTTGTTTTAGACATGGGATTAAAACATGGGATTAAGACAAAGATCGCTAATCTCCTTAAAGAGGATTTCCTTATTCACAACTTTTCGTTTCAGTTTAAGTTCAAGAAAGGAACAAAATAAAAATAAAAATAAAAGCAAAAATATGTCAATGATGATGAATCAATACTAACAAGATAAAACAAGACGATGCATTGCATTCAAAGCGTATTATAGAGCAAGCAAGATAACCCGGCTTTACCTGGGCTTTTGTCATGTTTTCTTTTCAATTAACACGTAAGAAAGTTGTACTTGTTTCTTATCTCATTTTCTCCGTCCAATAATCATTGTCCAACGCCTTAGAATTAGAAACTAAAGCAAAATGACCCCGGATTACTTACATTACAATCCGCCTCCTCCATCGTCGATTTTTCTAGATCAGTCTAATTTTTTTTTTTTAACTTGATCAACGAGTTTTTTTTTGTAAAATGGCTGTTCGCCTTTGTTTACGAGTTGATTGTTTCTCGCGGGAAAACAAAAACTTAAGCGCGAACGAAAATGTCCTTTTATCGTTCTTAACTAAAATTCGAAAGAACAAATATTTATTTCTCATACACATAAAATATGATATATATATATATATATATATATATATATATATATATATATATATATATATATATATATATATTATATTTATTATAATTTTATCATATAGACAAAACCATTTTACTCACTGCAAAGATGCAACGATAGTAGAGCAATAGTTGCATCTTTGTCGTGAGTAAAATAGTTTTGTCTATATGATAAAATTATAATAAATAAATAATATATACATATATGTATGTGTGTGTGTGTGTATATATATATATATATATATATATATATATTAAAAATATACATAAATGTATATATATATAACTATATTTTATCATATATATATATATAACTATATTTTATTATATATATATATATATATATATATATATATATATATATAAGTTATGCTATATTTGTGGGTAAATGTGTACAATATAAGAGATAAAGCGTATGTAAATATAAAAGTGGATATTGAGGTCAACCCCAAGCGGCGACAGTCTGTTTCATACTAAAAGTAATTCCATGCTGGGCAGTCTTTTAAAAACGGCGAACACTTTTCCCGTTCTGAAATAAGGCATGTTTAATACTTGGCTTAAACTGTTTTAAAGTGCTTCAATTTTATTCAGGCGTCTTTTACAATTAGATTTCTTAGACTGGCAGTGTTATCTACAATATTTTTTTCTTATGGGACCCAGTAGTTGCACATGATTGTTTAAGTGATTCCTTATCGAACTGATTGGTTTTTCAGTCTACAACTTATTGACACGGTCGTGTGTCCGATGTAGCTTTGTTGTTCATTACAAGAATCACAGGCTTGTACAAGTAAAGAAATTGATAGACTACAAGGTTTGTCAGAAGTTGGGATGTGATAGGCGTGTTGTTTGGTAATTATGAGTATGGCAGATGTTAATTTTGTATAGTATATTGTAAGTTTTTAACGTTTCGTTGGATCGATGGGTGTAATGTCGCGTCGCATAGCAAACTCGCCTTGTCTATAATTTCCGTGAATCTGGTTGCAGTAAAAGATATTAATGTTTTCTTGTTGCATTTTTAGTGTTGGTACCGATTAATTTCTGTAAGAATATTTTTATTTGGTTTTCCGATAATGCTGTTGGGAAAATTCTTCTTAACCAATATTTGTTTTATATGTTTGAGTTCGCTGAAAAATATTTTCCGGGAAAAGGAAGTTTGGTCTTCTCTTTTTAAGAATTCTTTTCATATAACTTTTGGGAATTCACTATTATAAATGAGGAGGCAATGATACTGTATATATATATATATATATATATATATATATATATATATATATATATATAAAAAAAGTATAAAAGTGAACATTGAAGTCAACACTCGGAGGCGACAGGTTGTTTCATGCTGGACGCAATCGTCAGGCCGCCTGACGATTGCGTCCAGTATAAAACAGACTATTTTTTCTAATGCTAATATAATATATGCGCACATTGAATACAATATATACACTTCAAGATACTGTCTCCCGTGGTGAGAGTTATTTTATTTAAAAGTGGCCTGTTTATTTTGTATAGCAATAGCTAATAGGTTTTTCAATCTTTCTTTCCATTGGGTGTTGTTGGTAATACTAATATTTCTTTTATGTTCATTGTTGTTGTATTTTGATCTTTCAAGATGTGCTGGTCGATGTGTGCACGGATTGCACTGTGGTTCGACAAGTGACAGGTCAATCTACGTGAAAGTGTGATGCATGTGTGCCCGATGTAAGTATTTAATGCTCTTTTTTATTATTAATGTTAGACATTCAATCTTTCAGACATGAGAACTCTTTTGCACAATGGCGGATATTTTTAGGTCATTAATAATAATAAATTAAATTTGTTCACTTATCTTATGATTGTCTCCATTCTGAGTTTTCGGGTACCTACATATTTCGGGTAATTATGTTAATTTTTGATTGCAAATAAAGATTTTATCATATAAGTCTCTTGAACAGTGGATATAATTGCGTTAAACTATGAATAGAAATAGTCAGAAAGTATTTTATCTATTTATTCAACTATATATATATATATATGTGTGTGTGTGTGTGTCAGTGTGTGTGTGTGTCAGTGTGTGCGTCTGTGTGTGTGTGAAATGGATATATATATATATGTGTGTGCTTGTGTGTGTATATATATATATATATATATATATATATATATATATATATATATATATAATAATAATAATAATAATACACACACACTACTGTTCAAAAGTTTAATGCAACACTTGGTAATTTTTTAAATTGGCCCATAAAGTAGTTGCTTTGTATTTTAAATAAGAGAAAATTATTGTACATAGTTAAAAAAAAAAGCGAGACATTTTTTATTAGAAAATTTATTCTGACAAAAACGCATTAAGATTAAATTTTGCTCTCGTCAAAATATCCTCCTTTAGACTTGATTACTGCAGCACCAATTTTTGGCATTCGTTGCAAAAGTTCCTCAAATTATAAGTTTGATAATTGATTATGGAATTAAGATACTAATGTGAATCAGTTTTAACATTTAATATTTAATATTTCAAATTCTATATTGTGTCAATAGGACTCACTTGGATTATACCAACGGATTACTACCTGTATGTATATATATATATATATATATATATATATATATATATATATTATAAGTCCTTTTACCTCAAGCAATGCAATAAAGCCACTAAGACGCAATTGGTCATTGATTATGAGGGTATATAAGAAAAAGAAAACTATTTAAAAAACAGAACAATAAAAGAACGGGAATTAAGAAGACAGAAGTTAACGATTGACATTGCATTTAAATTTTGAAAGATCAAAGTTTATATTCCAAAACAATGTTAGGAAAATCAATGCCAATAATTTTCGTGTAACGAGTTAAAGTTCGAAAGGAGGAAATGTGTCACGACATTTTTTCCTCTTTGTCATTGATTTTCACAATATATAACACATTTAAAAAAAAACATACGTTAAAATTCACAAGAAATTAACATTTTTTTAGGTCAGCAGAACTTCTGCTAAAATTCGCTCAATTGATAACTGAAGCAATAATGTTCAATAAAGTCAGTTAATGTTCAATAAACTGGTAACATTGACTGACTCCATAGTTTTGCGTCAATTTATCCAACATCTGATACTGGCGAGAGATTTAACTGGAAACTTTGGAGTCGGCCAATGAGATAAGTCTATTGAAGATTTATTGATATTAAAAAGAGAAGCCACAAACGTTTTTTTTTTTATTCTTCATATTTCTGCTACACGAGTTTTCGGTCTCGTGACCTTCTTCAGGCAAATAAAAGGATCTAACGATATATAATTATGTATAATTTTATATATCAACAAACAGTATTAAGAAAAATATGACAAACAGGAAAAGTTTTTGTGACGTGTTTCATCCGTTAGGATTTCATTGGACTGGGCTTTGTTGACGTTGACATGTCTACACATGCGCACGAAACGAGAGACGAAGGTAGTTTCGAAATTTTTTTAAAGAATATTTATTTTTTTCAATATAGTCAGGGACATAGGTGATGGGGAGGAAAAGGAAAAGAATACAAATGAATTTTGCTACATTGAATATATATATATATATATATATATATATTCAAAAATATTCTCTCGAAAAATTTTGAAACTACCTGCGTCTCTCGTTTCCTGCGCATGTGCAGACGTGCCAACGTCAACAAAGCCTAATCCGATGAATTCCTAACGGACGAAACGCCTCACGAAAAATTTTATATATATTCAGTTGTATGGATATGAGTTTGTGACCCGGGGTTTCACGCTTTTGCGGTCATCAGACAAACTGGTTTATTATAACAACGCACTAATGAAAAGCGGATACAGGCATCAGCTACAATACACACCACTACAACCAAAACGGAAAAAAAAGAAAAAGAAACTTAATTAATTTGGTTTAACTCACATAAATAGATTCCATTTTTAAATTAAAAAAAAAAACAAATAAATTATCTGATGATCGAGTAATGTAAATAATATAAATAACAGATATCCAGAAGAGGCATGACACGTGGAACTAGAACAATCTACTCCGGTGGACGAAATAAAAAGTTCGGTTCGAAATTCCAATCACCTGAAGAAGGCCGGAGCATACAACGGCCGAAACGTTGTGAATATGGCAATAAAGATGAGCATAACAGTCCGAATAATGTAAATAATGCAAGTAACACCTTCTTTGTTTCCATATATCTAAACTAGAATTATAAACTAGAAATTTGGAATGGGAAAATGGACACGGAATACCTTTTGAAAATTTCTAAGATTTTAATCTGAAATCCATAAACTACGATAAAGATCGTAATAGTTCGTCTGCTTCCATTTCACGTAGAAGCAAAAACGCTGAACTGATCTGCTGTACATTAATCTAGTATCCTTTGCATTAAATATGATTGTCGTTTGAACTACTGTCGATTGTCTTTTAACGCAGACAATCCTAGCCTCTGGTCACGATTATTAAGTATACGTAGTCGGCCAATAAGGAAAACGGTAACGATATGTGAGGAAAAAAAAGGGGAAGACTAAAGTTTAAACTGACAGCAGAAGGATATAGATTAAAAAGAAATCCAACGAGTTCCTATTTTTTTAGAGAAATGTTCATTTCGAAACAGAACTAGGTATTTTAATTTAATTTAATTTCTATAATTGAATTGGAAGTTTTTAGCTTCTGCTTCTGAAACATGGCAATTCCTATGTAGCGATGGAATCATATTTTTTAAAAATAACCATCATATATATATATATATATATATATATATATATATATATATATATATATATGTATGTATATATATATATATATAAAAAGTGGTCCAGTTTACAATAAAATTATTAGAAAAAGGGGATCAGTTTGCTAACAATAATGGGTTCCAGTTTTAAAAAAATGAGGCTCCAGTTTTTTATGTAAATTCTTTGTAAAATCCACACATTGTAAGCCACTCACATGACATGTTGAAGAGGCAGAGAAAATCAGCGAATAACCTAGGGTTAAGGGGAGATAGCAAAAAATGAACATTGTTAAAAACTACAAAGGATAGGAAGTTGTAGAGAACCATGATCACACATATACTAAAGGCACAAAGAAGAAAAAGAAGTAGAAAAATAAGAAGAAAAAAGAAGAAAAAGAAGTAGAAAAAGAAGAAGAAAAGAAGAAGAAAAAAAAGAAGAAAAAGAAGATGAAAAAAGAAGAAAAAAAGAAGAAGAAAAAAGAAGAAAAAGAAGAAAAAAGAAGAAGAAAAAGAAAAGAAGAAGTAGAAAAAAGAAGAAGGAAAAGAGGATAAAGAAGAAGAAGAAAGAAGAAGAAGAAGAAGAAAAAGAAGAAGAAAGAAGAAGAAAAAGAAGAAGAGGAAAAAGAAAAAGAAGAAGAAAAAGAAGAAAAAGAAAAAGAAGAAGAAAACGAAAAGAAGTAGAAAAAAAGAAGAAGGAAAAGAGGATGTAGAAGAAGAAGTCTTGAAATGAAAACAAATATACACATTCGACAAGTTTTCTGAAAATTCATTTTTTTTTAATTTTGAAAAAAGAAATCCCAATTATAAATTTTAATTTTTTTACAATTTCTTTTTTTTTTTAATTTAAAAGATCCCATCGTATGAGCTTATTTTTTTTAGGGTGGAGGACTTGCCTGGAGTGGTGGGTTAATTTACAATGAATTTACATAGCAAATTGGACTCCTGATAATTTTTTAAAAAAATTAAATTTTAAAGTTATTCATTATACAGAATATGGAAAAAAAATAAATGCTTATTTCTGGTCTCACCACCTATTGTACAATCTAATCGGACTTTGTTTTTTTTATGACCTTTGTGTGTAATTCATTTAACCCAAAACTAGACGCGGCAAAGATGTAAATTGCAGGGAGCCTGCCCGGGGCCAACCCTAGAGCCGGCCTACTGTTTAACAAAATGGCCGACAGCAATAAATGATCGGTTTTGTTATTGGGAGGAGCTGGGCACGAATGGGGACCCACAAAGCCTTTGTGCAGGTGACATTTATGGACCCACTAAATTAACACAGTTATTGTGTGAGAACTATGACTTTTCTAACAGGGAATAAAAAAAAATATATAGTTTCCAGGTCATGGGGGAAAGGTGTCATGAAGATCCACGAACGGCTGCCTGGAATGCAATGAATGAAAAATCAAAACAACAATGGTGTTACATCTCGCGAAATCAATTGTTACCTGACGGAAATCACATCAAAAGTACTTTTCTCTATCATCATAAAAATGTCCTTCATATATATATATATATATATATATATTAACTTTAAACGTCATTTTTAATAGATACTCGCTTCATTTATTTATTAAACAGTATATATATTTATTTTCGTCTACCGGCAAGAATTGAACCTGCGTCCTCGCAGAGAGAGAGAGACAGACAGACAGACAGAGAGCTACCTTTTAGTCTGGTACGCCTTAACCGATTTGGCCACGAAGAGCAGTTTGGACTTTCAAATGAAATTTCCTCTGTCATAGATCACTCGATGTTTTCCATATCTGCACAGTTTGGTATCCAGACGGAAACAAAGAGAATTTTAGCATGGATTTATTTATTATTCGAACAGGTTTTTATCACTATAAACATTATTTTTAGTGGATGCTTGTATTTGAGTAGACGCTTCATTTATTAAATTTATTTATTTTTGTCTGCCGGCCTAATTGTTCGTGAAATCTTATTAAAGAAATATTTTTGTTCTCCGGCAAGAATTGAACCTGCGTCCCTTTCGCCTGGCACGCGTTAACCGACTTGGCCACGAAGAGCAGTCAGTCAGTCGAGGTTAAATTTCGTGCTTTCAAGTTGAAGTTTTTCATATATATATATATATATATATATATATATATATATAAATATATATATATATATATAAAAAAAACTTCGAGAGATATTTCAAGAGAAATATATATATATATATATATATATATATATATATATATATATATATATATATATATATACAAATGAAAGAAAGAACAGATGGAGTAAAAATCCACTCTTCGTAGCATTTACTTTTTTAAAAGTGCTCAATACAAAGTAGAGCAATATATTATTATTATTATATTTTTATTATTAGAGATTATAATAAAAACATTTTGAAATCGTGACGCAAAAGCTTTCATGTTTCAATACTATGATTGTATTTCATCAGGCGATGCTAAGTTACTAGAAATACGATCATAGCATTGAAACATGAAAGCTTTTGTGTACCGATTTCAAAACGTTTTTTTTAATTTATTATAATCTCTTATAATAAAAATATAATATATATTTGTGTGTGTGAATTTAAATAAGGTTTATTTAGGTAGCAAGGAACCTTCCAAACAAGTTATATTAAATACTTAAATTCTTACAATTGCTACACACACACTACACTCTCTCGTAGGTTGATTTTGTCGAAATTTAGTGCAATTCTTGAACATATCAATCAGCACATCAGAAACAACCAAAATACTATTAATATAAGACAAATTTTAATCGATAACACCAAAATATCATACAGGATTCATTGTAAAGAAAGATTCAAATATATAGAAGCCATTATAATACAAAAGAAACGGCCATTACCGTATATATTCGTATATAAGACGACTTAGTATAGCGCAACCGTTGAATTTTGTGCGTTGTTGTTTTTAACCCCTCCAGAAAAATTTACCCGTGTATTGTATCACTCTATATTTTTCTGTAACAATACTGATCATAAATCGTCCTGGGTAAGACGTTAAACTACGTCCAGCAGCGAGTCCTCTCATCAGGAGGTTTTGAGGAGCGTGGAACCACCTCTTCATTGCTGGTGTTCCCAGGTCCACCCAGACCCGGGGTGGTAGCACGTGTTAGGGTCCCAGCTATGGGCAAATAGTTAACTATTACCAGCAATACATTTTGAAAAAAATATTACCAGCAATACAATTTTGAAGGAAATATATTACCAGAAAAAGATTTTTGACAAAACAAAATATTACCAGCAATAAAAATTTTTGTCAGCATTAAATAACCCATTGAGGTTGATATGCCGTAAAACAAAATAAACCAAACCAAACTAAACCAAAAAATACATATTCTATTCACACGAATCTATCCTAAAAATGTTGTCAGCATTAAATAACCCATTGAAATTGATATGCCGTTAAACAAAATAAACCAAACCAAACCAAACTGATCATAAAATCTCGCCGTATACTCGAGTCTGTACGGTAAATAAAATATCTTTCCCCGTATGAGAGCGTCAATTGTAATCTGTATATAAAAAGGCACGTATAAATGCTTGATACATGTTTTTCCGTTTGACTGTTGCAGATGACGTCACGTTCAACTGACTTCTATTCCAGCAAATCTAAAAAGCTGGAATTTAGTCAAATACATCTTGCTTCTCTTACTAATTATCTCCAAAATATATATATATATATATATATATATATATATATATATATATATATATATATATATATATATATATGATGATATTAGTGGTCAATATATATATATATAAATTTCCAAGAGGATAGAATCCAGGTAGAACTCAATGACCAGGACAGAATAAGAATATAATATAAAAGGCTAAAACACTCATATTCCATGGTTATAATTTATCACATTGGAATCGTAATCACGATCAAATTCATCAGACCTACAAGTTCTAAAAGAAATCGGAAAATATAACTCTGGGTATAAAAAACAAAATTATATATATATATATATATATGACATCAGATTTTATTATGGGAGTCAGTTTTCACAATAAAATTATTGCTCGATTTTTTATAATTAGGATTTTGGGAAGAATAAAAGTTGCTTATTTTTGTGCAAGCATTTGTACGCAAGTTGCTTAAAGGGTTGCATCAGTTTGTTTTTTATCGTTTGTGTCTAATAGAAGAAGTTCTGTAATAGTAAAGGTTTGTTTGTGCTAAAAGTTTTTTTTTTTTTTTTCTCGCACTTCTCGCTTCAGCAAACTCTCTCTCGGCTTCTGGCTTCCCAAGCAAATCTGATCCTCAAAAATTTCAATGGAATCTCAATCTTTATATTCTTTATATGTCCGTCATCATCATTATCATCATCATCATCCTCTTGACATTTTGCACACGCGTACACACACACACACACACACACACACACACACACACACACACACACACACATAAAAAACACTCAACCTAATACCAATAAATAGAGCATAAATTATCTTTTAAATTGGAATAAACTTAAGGAAAAGGAGAAAATTGGCAGCCAGTTACTGAAACCTCCTGACGAGTGGACCGAACGATTAAAAAAGGTTCGTTTATGAAAATCTGAAGGCAAGATGCTGAATATAACATCAATCAGCTAAGTGACAAATTTTATATTTGTATTAATCATAGATAGATAGATAGATAGATAGATAGATAGATAGATAGTGTGTGTGTGCGTACGTCTTGGCAACAAATTATCTTTTTAGTATATCTAACTGAAGATCACGAAAATATTTCTTAGGTTTTTTTATTTAATTTTCTTGTTTTCTTCTAAGTATTTTCACTGATGACTCAAAATTACAGATGTATTTTTCGATTTTATTTCTCTAAATACTTTCAGACACTTTAGCAATCCACAGGGGCAACAGTCGTTTTCAATATATATATATATATATATATATATATATATATATATATATATATATATATACCCAAGTATACAATTGGTATATACGGAATGAATTCCAACAACCAACAATTACTATTCTTAAAAAGAGTGCTCAATACAAAGTAGAGCAGATATAATTATTTTTAAAAAAAAATTATAACATAAGTATGTTATAAAATCACTACAAAAATAGCCATTTTGTTTCAACAAAATAATAAACTCTGTGTCTTATCAAGAGATGATGTTGAAAAGAAAATAAACAAACCATTTATTTTCTTTTATACATCATCACTTATGTTATACAGAATTTTTTAAAATAATAATTATATATATATATATATATATATATATATATATATATATATATATATATATAATGCTTCTAAATTCCTTGAGGAACACAGGGCCGCAAGATATCGTTGTGGTTTCTGTAACAAGCCAGATTTTTTTTATAAAGTGCGTAGGTTGTTAGCCTATTGCACAACCCCCAACCTGGAGGATCAGGTTTTGAATTCAGAGTTGTCCTTCTCCTAGACCAGTTGCCACCCAAGGCTATAGAACCCGATGTGTCTTTCTATTTACCCATAGATGAGGGGAGGCGAAAAGCATTCATACCTTTCCCAAGGGTATTAGCACGTAACTGAATGTAATGGATTCGGTTGGAATTCGAACTCAGCACTCCGATTCCTCACTCTGAACCGCTGTCCATTACTCCACCGTGCCTCGTTTTCAATAGTTTCACGAAGGTGTCAATTCTCTATTGTTTATTTGTTTATTTTTTGTTTTCAATAATGGTTGACGTTAAAAAGACTTATAAACAATAGAGAAATGACACCTTCGTGAAACTATTCGAACATCTAATGATAAAAAAATCAAACACAAAATATGACGTCAAAGACATGACAAGCTTTGAAAAAAGTTAAATTCAAGTTATAACACTAGAATTTTTCAAAATAAGACAACAGCGATTGCAAGTATGTACTACTGAAAATTATTAAGTAAGGCGATAATGCCCCTAAGATGCAAGGGAATATTGGGAGTGGAAGAAAATGAGAAGAATTTAGTAAGGTGAAAGGACAATAAAAGAACAGGTTTCAGGAAGACAGAAGATTACAATTGACGTTCCATTTACATTTTTAAAGATCGTTGATGACAGAAAAGCAAGAAACCAGAAGAGAGGCATCCTGGGTAAAACGATAAACTACATCCGGCATCCTGGGTAAGACGATAGACTACGTCCGGCGCCCTGGGTAAGACCATAAACTATGTCTGGCATCCTGGGTTGGACGATGAACTACGTCCGGAGTCCTGAGTAAGACGATAGACGACGTCCGACACCCTGGGTAAGACCATAAACTACGTCCGGCGTCCTGGGTAAGACCATAAACTACGTCCTGGGTAAGACGATAAACTACAACTGGCGTCCTGGGTAAGGCGATAAACTACGTCCAACAACAAAGCCTCTAATCAGGAGGTTTTGAGGAGTGAAAACCGGAAGAGAGTTCCACAGGTGAGAAATGCGAGAAAAGAAACTATTAGAATAGCAGTTACGGTTACATTTAGCTATTTCAACAGTAATACGATGACAATGAATCTATTAGTGCCAGCTAAGAGAGCTCATCAGAACAATTGCCATGAAAATATTTATAGAAAAGGCAGAGGGAAGCCAAGTCACGGCGGTGGCAAAATGACTGAAGTTGAAATGCCAGGTCAGGATAGCTAACATTGCGGACCATTCTTCGAAATTTGTCAAGAATCTCAAGATGCATAGCAGGAACACCAGACACGATATGGTAGCAATATTCAATCCGTGGACGAATTTACAAATATGCAAGATGGATTCCAATTAGAAAGATTGTCTGACACACGACAATGGGGATCAACCTCCTTAGCAATCAGACATAGCAATTGATTCAATATAATCGACCCCCTTTCACATCATCGGAAAACGTGAGACCAAGAAAGCGCAATGAGTTGCTTCTCTGGAGGTTAGAATCAGCCATGTTGATAGAAGGAAAACATTTGATAAATAATAGATAGGATCAAAGAGAATGCGACAGATATATTTTCTTCTTGTCAGAATCTATCATTTATAAGTTTACATGTATTGAATATTGCTGCCACATCTGGTCTGGAGCTATATATCTCGAGATGCTTGACATTATCTAAAGAAGAATCTGCAATTTTATTGGTCCTGGCTTCAGTTTCTTTCCCAATGCCATCACGTAGCTTCCCGTATATTATAAATAATTTCGTTGCTCTGATCAGCTTTTCCCACTTGGTACTTAGACTTTACGAATTTGTTTGAAGGATGTTGTAGTCAAGTCGATTTGGAAGTTACATCTAGATACTTGTAAAAACCTTTAATAGGAGGCCGTTTGAAAAGACTGGGTTACCTGACCTGAAGGTATTTCTAAAAGCTCTCCATCTTCAAGGTTATGCACAGCGTCGCTCAAAACTTGTCGCCATATTGCGAAATTTTGCTGTGATGCATGTGTCTGGTATATTTTTTTATCAAACTGGATGTCATAAGGGGCATATTAAGCTTCGGAAATTTCTACCCCGAGGACACGTGGCACAGTGGATAAAGGCGTTAGTTAGATCCAGTGACAGGACCCAAAGAGTGTGAGTTCAATACCCGGTTAAGACGGTGGACAACTTGGAGAGAGGAATTAACAGATAACTGACATCCATTAAACGTGGCATGTAGAACTAGAACAGTCTACCCCTGTGAGCGAAATAAAGGGTTCAGTTCGACATTCCAACCACCTGAAGAAGGCCGGAGCGTACGACGGCCGAAACGTTATAATAAATATGGCAACAAAGATGAGGACAATATGTAACAATATTTAACATGGCGTACGGACAAAAAGGGTTAAAACAAAACGATTTTAAATCTTTGTTAGAAAAAGAAGAAAAAGAACAAAGAAAGAACTGTAAATATTTTTTTTATTCTGATATAAACATCATATCATGACTTATTCGGACGTCGTCCATTTTATTTTCCAATTTTTTATGCACGTGTTCAATTCCTTGGTTTAGCGTAGTTAAGATACCCCAGTGGAAATCCTACTTAGCACGATAAATACAATTAAACAGAGATAGATAGATAGATAGATAGATAGATGAGATAGATAGATGAATGAATAGATAGATAGATATGATAGATAATAACAGACCGGGATAGATGATAGATAGATAGATAGATAGATAGATAGATAGATAGATAGAAGTGAAAAGATTGGGATAATGAATATAGATAGATAGATAGATAGATAGATAGATAGATAGATAGATAGATGAAAAGATTGGGATAGATAGATAGATGAATAGATGAGATGGATAGATAGATAGATAGATAGATAGATGAATAGATAAAAGATTGGGATAGATAGATAGATAGATAGATAGATAGATGAATGGATAGATAGATAATAGATAGATAGAAGTGAAAAGATTGATAGATAGATAGATGAATAGATTTATAGATATATAGATAGATTAGCAATATATAGACAGATAGATATAGATAGATAGATAGATAGAATAGAGACAGATTTGAATAGATAATAGATAGATATATAGTAACAGACCGGGATAGATAGATATAGATAGATGAATGAATAGATAGATAGATAGATAGATAGATAGATAGATAGATAGATTAGCAGATATATAGGAGCAACGTTAGACAGATAGATAGATAGATAGATAGATAGATGGGAATAGATATTTGAATAGATAGATAGATATAGATTAGCAGATATATAAGGAGTTAGACAGATAGATAATGAATGATAGATAGATAGGAATAGATATAGATTTGAATAGATAGATAGATAGATAGATAGATTAGCAGATATATAGGAGCAACGTTAGACAGATAGATAGATAGATAGATAGATAGATAGATAGGAATAGCGTTATATAGAGACAGATTTGAATAGATAGATAGATAGATAGATAGATTAGCAGATATATAGGAGCAACGTTAGACAGATAGATAGATAGATGATAGATGAATGGAATAGCGTTATATAGACCAGATTTGAATAGATAGATAGATAGATGATAGATTAGAAGGATATATAGATAGTTAGACGGATAGATATAGATAGATAGATAGATAGATAGGAATAGATAGATAGATTTGAATAGATAGATAGATATGAGATAGATAGATAATGAATGAAAGTAACAGACCGGGATAGATAGATAGATAGATAGATAGATAGATAGATAGATAGATAGATAATTAGCGTATATAGAGACAGATAGATTAGATAGATAGATAGATAGATGAATGGAATAGCGTTATATAGATTTGAATAGATAGATAGATAGATAGATAGATAGTAACAGACCGGGATAGATAGATAGATAGATAGATAGATAGATAGATAGATAGATAGATCTCCCATGCAAATTCACTTTCAAGTCTGGACCTGAGAATATCGGCGACTTAGCTTAGCCATTTTAGGGCGGCTTTGATTTAGGTGAAAGAAAGAAATGTAGACGTATTTAACTGTTGCAATCTCTTTAGTAACCTAACATGGCGTCAGGGCATCAGTTACATGATCTTAGGCCATAAATTTGTTTGCTGACGATGACCTTTTATTAGGGGAAGTTGTGTTTTGAATGTAAAATTCCTTTTCTTTGAGTGTTCATTGTTAAGAAAAAATATTTATGCTAACAATGTTTTTGATTGCATTTGAAATATGAAACCATGTAAAAATAAAGCAAACTTACTTTTTCTATTCATTTGATTTTATGGCGGCTTTTTGCAGCCTTTACGCATTGTGGTTCTCGGAAAATTGTAACGCTATTCCGAAAATTCAAAATGATAAACTTAGTTTTAACGGTTACAAACCTGTATAAAGTTAGAATCATATAATAGTATAAAGACATACATTTTCTCATGGTTCCAGTACCAATTTTGAGGAATAGTTGGGCTGTGAATAGCCTAACTCTCCACAATTATATAATGTAAATAATGTATATTTGGGCAGCAACCTTCCTTTCAAACATATTTCATTGAATATGACATCACCATGAAAACTGTTTCGATTTGAGGTCATGAATTAACATCTCATCTTCAGTGACATTGTCTACTGAGTCGACAATATTTTGCCAGCCTTCTCTGTCCTCTGCTAGTTTGTGGATTCTTTGCAGATCTTCCTTGATAGTAAACTTCTTCAAAGGAAAAATTGGATCTTTCTGCCTTGCTCTTTGGATGTCTTGGTTCAGCGTTGTGAATATGGGGGTTCTTGGAGGACCTCTAAACTTTTTGAAGTGTCTTTTCAAAGTTAAATTCTATGGCTTTGTTAGCTGGGCATTCTGGATCCATTCGCAAAGTATGTCCAAGAAGTTTCCATCTTGCTTTCAAAATGAACAATTCCTTTTCTTTGAGACTTCATTGTTAAGAAAAATATTTATGCTAACATATATGACAAACAAGGAAAATTTGATTCATTTTTTATTTATTTTTTAAAATATCCTTACATTTTTTTTTTCGTTTGGTGGGCGTAAGGAAGAGTAATAATTGTCTGTATTGTCCATTGTCTCAAGCGCATTCGGTTAATACTTTAGCAATTTTTAAGGTGTGTGTGGGGGGGTTACACTTCCTTATTCCCACCAACCGAAAATAATTGTAAAAATATTGGAAAAACTAAATAAAAAATTATTCAAATTTTCATTGTATCTCATCTTCGACAAAAAATGTATAAAAAATTATATAATGTGTTTATATACCAGCTATTGTCCTGAAGAAATGTGCGCCTAAGCTGGCCCCTTCCCTCTCCAAATTATATAACTACTGCCTCAATGAATCTTGTTTTCTACGCCCTTGAATGGAGTATTGCTGCCATATATGGTCTGGTGCCCCTTATGTTTGTCTCAAGGTTCTTGATAAGATCCAGAGACGGATATGCAACGTAATTGGCCCTGATCTGTCATCTCGTCTGCAGTCGCTCTCTCATAGACGTGCCGTCGCCTCTGTCTGTCTTTTTTTAGCAAATACTTTCACGGTAACTGCTCCGATGAGCTGCTTTCGCTGGTTCCCAGACTTGATAAATTTAAGCGTTCAATGAGGCTGGCATCCCGCTCTCACCCTTTCAGTGTCAAAACTGTTAAATGTAGCCATCTTTTCTACTCCAATACCTTCATGTCTCGCACTTCTCGCCTGTGGAACTCCCTCCCCTCTTCCTGTTTCCCTGATATCTATAATCTCTAACTATTCAAATGTAATGTCAATCGGCATCTCCAGATGCCCTGATCTGTCCCCTAACCTTCTCTTCATCTTTTCCTCTATCACTCATCTTTTCTCTCGCTCCAACTCTCTGTAACCTTTTGCGTGTTAGTGGCTTCCTGCCTTGCTTGGGGTGAAACGCTCTAAAAAATGTGTCTATACAACAGTCAGTTTATTCAAACAGACAAGCAGATAGATAGATAGATAGATAGATAGATAGATAGATAGATACTCCGGGCATAGAAATCAACACTGCATAGTGACTGACAATTTCATGAATTAAACTCTCAATAGATCATGTGTTACTCCTTCATGTGTTGATTCCTCATATGAGAAAGTGGGTTCTCATGGGAAAGTGTTGTTAAAAGGAAACTGGTTTTTCCCAGTTTTTTTTTAATTATCGTTTTAATTAAGGCGAATGTTTTCAGATTATTTATAGTCCAAATTATGTTTTATTTACTGACTTGTTTTACATTTTATTTATTTTAAATTTTATTCATTTATTATATTATTTGTTTATTACTTTTTCTATTTTCTTCGGTTCTAAATTTTGGTATATAAACTAAAGTTTGATAATTTTAAAACAATCCTTCAGTAGCTGTTTTGTATTTGGAGTCTAAATGTGGTTTTAGGTAGTCTAGTAAGAATTTATTTTCGTACCTGCATTTGGAAACCAGCACTGCTCTTTTGTTTAGAAGTTTCTATCGCTCTTTAACAATATTTATTGCTGTTTCTTCTTCTAAGCAAAGTTTACATTGTTCTAAAGTGTTTATATATATATATATATATATATATATATATATATATATATGAAGAAATATAGTTTTAAGGTGTGCTGTATTTATGTGATAAAGTGCTCAATATCAGAGATAGAGTGTTTGGAAATATAAATATAAAAGTGAACATTGAAGTCAACATTCAGAGGCGACAGGCTGTTTCCTGCTAGACGCAATCGTCAGGCTGACGATTGCATATAGCATGAAACAGCCTGTCGCCTCTAAGTGTTGACTTCAATGTTCACTTTTTACATATATTTTACTCCATCTGTTCTTTCTTTCATTTGTATATATATATATATATATATATATATATATATATATATATATATATATATATATATATTAGTAGTCAATATATATATTCATAAATTTCCAAGAGGAGAGAATCCAGGTAGAGATCAATGTCCTGGACAGAATAAGAATATAATATAAAAGGCTCAAACATTAATATTCCATGGTTATAATTTATCACATTGGAATCGTAATCACGATCCAATTCATCAGACCTACAAATTCGAAAAGAAATCGGAAAATATAACTCCGGGTATAAAAAACAAAATTATATATATATATATATACATATATATATATATATATATGACGTCAGATTTTATTATGGGAGTCAGTTTTCACAATATAATTATTGCACGATTTTTTATAATTAAGATTTTGGAAAGTATAAAAGTTGCTTATTTTTGTGCAAGAATTTGTACGCAAGTTGCTTAAAAGGTTACATCAGTTTGTTTTTTATCGTTTGTGTCTAATAGAAGAAGAAGTTCTGTAATAGTAAAGGTCTGCCTGTGCTAACAGTTTTTTTTTCTCGCACTTCTCGCTTGAGCAAACTCTCTCCCGGTTCATCAGACCTACAAATTCAAAAAGCTTTTTGAACTTGTAGGTCTGATGAATTGGATCGTGATTACGATCCCAATGTAATAAATTATAACCATGGAATATTAATGTTTGAGCCTTAAGTATGATATATATATATATATATATATATATATATATATATATATATATATTCTTGTGTGTGTGTGTGTGATAGTCTGTTCAAATCTGTTTATTTATCTGCTTTAGCCTGTTCCCGTCTATCCATCCACCTATGCACAAATTTACTAATTACTGCTGCTAGAAAGATTAACCCAATCCTCCGAAGACATTGCTCGCGCATTTGTACGAAGCAAACTGACTTCTGTAAAAGGGAGTCTCGTAGCTTAACAGACAAACTCCGACCTCAAACCCATTTAGGGAGGCGAAACACAAAACCATGACATATACCGGTGCCTGTAGCCAGCAAGCAACTCTAGGTCAGGTGAGAACGCTTGACAGGTGCAAAAAAAAAAAAAAAAAAAAAAAAGACAGCCGATAAAAAATCGTCAGGTTGTAACTGCTGTATTGGGACATGTGACCCGTCACGGAGGGAGAAGACAGCAGGGCGTCTTTCTCGAATTTTACGTTCAGCAAATAAGATTACCATCCGAATATATGGGGTGGATTGCGCCTAACCAGTATCCGGAAGTTTAAATATTCACCTAATTGGTTAGATAGGTAAGAAGAGACTGGAATACAAAGAAACAACTAAAGAAAATTATATATATATATATATATATATAAAGACATTTTATACATTCTTTTTATAGATACAAATATTTAAGTAAATGCTCTGTTCATAATAAACAACATTTACCGGTCTGAATGTCCGAGAAATTTTCATAGAAAATATTCGTCCTCCGACAAGAGTCGAACCTGTATACTAAACTGAACCGTCATATAGCCTGACGTGCCCTTAACCGATTGGGCCACCGAGGAGCGTTCAGTTCGCAAGGTCGATTTTACTGTCTTTAAACTACAATCTTCCATGATTCTCTCACGTACATTTATTTCAGCTCATGGCGTATCCAATTGTAAACAAATGACGTCACACATTATGAAATGGACAAAGTCCGACAATTGTATTAAGACATTTTTATGTTTATTCATTCTTTTTATAGATACAAATATTTAAGTAAATTCATTGTTTATAATAAACAGTATTAAACAACATTTACCGGGCCACAGAGGAGCGTTCGGTTACCAATCAGTTAAAGGCACGTCAGGCTATATGACGGTTCCGTATAGGATACAGGTTCGATTCCTGACGGAGGACGAATATTTTCTATGAAAATTTCAAGGAAATTCAGGCCGGTAAATGTTGTTTAATACTGTTTATAATAAACAGAGCATTTACTTAAATATTTGTATCTATAAAAAGAATGTATAAACACAAAAATGTCTTAAAATAATTGTCGGACTTTGTCCATTTCATTATATATATATATATACACTGGATTCCGTTTTCCATGTTGATGACGTTACATCGCCCCCGTGTGTGATATATGTATATACTGCGTGTCACATTATTGACTACGTCAGGTTTTCTCGGTAAATAAAATAAACACTTATTTGTATCTGAAGCTCAAATAATCAACGGATGAATAACTTTTAAAACTAGTTTTACAACATGGCGCATAAATTTAACATTAATAATGTTTATAATTGCATTGTCACTACAATGATACTGTTTTCACTTTTTTGATTAAAATATTTGTTTTGTAAACTTTGCACTTCTCTCGTTAGAATTTTAAAGTACAATATATATATATATATATATATATATATATATATATATATATATATATATATATATTCTTGGCGTTTCAGCAGCTTGATTAATAATGGAAAGCTTTGGAAATTGCAAAAATGCATAAATTCATTTCCACCTCAAAAAATTATATATATATATATATATATATATATATATATATATATATATATAGGCCTTATACATATGATGTGAACTAAACTGCACATTAGTGCAAATTATTTCCGTAAATCCATTTTTTATCGTAAACATTTAGGAAAATTAAAGGTTGATAATGTTATATATATATATATAGATAGATAGATAGATAGATAGATAGATAGATAGATAGATTATATACAATTATAACCAGGTATATTAGTGCTTGAGCCTTTTATATTATATTCTTACTCTGTCCTGACATTCATTTCTCCCTGGATTCTATCCTTTTGGGAATATATATATATATATATATATATATATATATATATATATATATATATATATATATATATATATATATACACGCGCACTTTATACTTTTAAAAGTTATTTTATTGTATACCCGTATTTGAGTAGATGCTGCGTTTATTTTTTAGACAGTTTTTATTTCGTCTGGATAGTAAAGAAATCTTATCAGAGAAAAAATGTGCTCCCTAGCAGTGTGTGTGTATGTGTGTGTGTGTGTGTGTGTGTGTGTGTGTGTGTGAGAGAGAGAGAGAGAGAGAGAGAGAGAAAGTATATGGTTTAAATGTCGTTTGGGGATGCAACTGACAGTCACAAACCAGTACTGATTTTTATGTCCACAGTGTCTGTATCTTTAAACACATTTTGTTTTCGACATTGGACATACATCGGTATTGGACACACTGAGAACCCTGCTTAATCACGATGCTCTTCATAGCCGAGATGGTTAAAGCACGTCAGATCTAATGATGGTTTCTCCTGTAAAGGAGGACACAGGTTCCAATTCTGCCGGAGGGACCATTTTTTCCTCTGATAAGATTTCTCTAATGTTCAGACGGGCAAATTGATCAGGGTTTTTTTAGAAGCATAGAACCACCTCTTAATTACTGGTGTTCCCAGCTTCACCCTGACGGTGTGGTAGCACCTGTTAGGGCCCCAGCTATGGGCAAATAGTTGACCCCCTACGCAAAAGTGGGGTCAAAACACTATGAAAGTGTAAAAATAGGTTTTAGTAACAGCAACACATTTTTGTTAAAGCTTATTACCAGCAATTAATTTTTTAAGAAAAAAAATTTTACCTGCAATATATTTTTGGATAAAAAATGTTACCAGCAATAAAAATCTTGTCGGCATTAAATAAACCATTGAGTTTGATATACCGTAAACCAAACCAAACCAAACCAAACCAAATGAAAGCCATTTAGATTCTTTGGAGCATCTTCTGCCCTTCAGAGCATCTTCTGTACTGTTGAGAATTTTGCATTGAGTTGTAAATTTTGGCTAATAAGCGTAACTCAGAATTTTAAAAATTAAAAGCAAAAATAAATATACGAAAGAAAAAATATACAAAATTAATAAATTAGTGAAATATTAAATAAATAAATAGGTCATTACTATAAATTATCCCAAGCAATAACCATAAACAAAAGAACAGGGAAACACTGTTTCTTTCCTTTCTCTGCTTCCAGAAGCCTATATATAAAGCCCACTAAAGGAGTAATGTCAATGACAGTCACAATACAGTTTTCATTCCTATGTACATATGTCTATATCTACAAACGCTCTATCTCCGACGGCGGGCACTCTCCCACTATAAATATAGCAAATCTTAATATATATATATATATATATATATATATATATATTTTATATATTATATATGCGCGGTATTTATTGGAAAGCGCTCAATATCAGTGATAGAGCTAACATATTTAGTTGTATTGATGTGAGACGATCGCAAATAGCGTGAAACCTAGGGTCACAAAAACACATCAATCCAAATATATATATATATATATATATATATATATATATATATATATATATATATATATGTATGTATGTATGTATGTATGTATGTATAAGGATTCACCCCAAACAACGCGAGTAGCCACTAGCACGTAAGGGTTACAGAGTTGGAGTGAGAGCAAATAGGAGTGATAGAGGAAAGGATGAAGAGAAGGATAAGGGATAGATCAGGGCATCTGGAGACGGCGGTTGACATTACATTTGAATAGTTGGAGATTATAGTTATCAGGGAAACAAGAAAAGGGGAGGGAGTTCCACAGGTGAGAAGTGCGAGACATGAAGCTATTGGAGTAGAAGAGACGGCTACATTTAACAGTTTAGACACTGAAAGGGTGAGAGCGAGATGCCAGCCTAGTTGAACGCTTAAATTCATCAAGCGAAAGTAAGAGATTATAGTAAAACCATTTCCAAATAGCTACACAAAGTTTTTATGTTTCAATACTATGATTGGACTTCCTCAGGCGATGGTAGGTAACTCCATTTCAATCCATTTGTTTTTTCTCTCGTTTGGATAATATATATATATATATATATATATATATATATATAGAGAGAGAGAGAGAGAGAGAAAAGTGGACACTGAAGTCAACACCCAGAGGCGACTGCCTGTTTCAAATGTACTTTTATTTTACATGCTCTCTGATATTGAACACTTTAACCCATAAATACAACATACCTTAAAACTATATCTTATATATATATATATGTGTGTGTGTGTGTGCTAGGATGTATGTGTGTGTATATATATATATATATGTGAAAAAACATATTTTAAATGAATTAATTTATAATATATATATATATTATAAATTAATTTAAAATAAAATGTGTTTTTTGCTACACAGTTGTAACCATGTTTCAAAATGCTCTGTAAATTTACATTGAGCACTATTTTGTAAAAATAAAATATCTATAAGAACACCGGATTATATATCTTACTGTTCTTTATATATATATATATATATATATATATATATATATATATATATATATATATATTCTTTTGAATATTTGCCACATCCGGTCTGGTATTTCTAAGTATTTAGAGATTCTTGATAAAATCCAAAGAAGAATCTACAATGTTATTGGTCCTGACATGGCATCACTGACATGAATATTTTTCAAATTTCCACCATCTTGGACGACACCATCTTAGTCGACAAACTTTGACACTCTGACGATTTTGAGTCGATGTTGTTTACCTGTCGCCGTTTGGAGAAAGAGAAAAATTGACGTGGGTGGAACAAGTGGCTAAAAATATAGACTAAAAACACAGAAGAGAAAAATGCTTTACCACTAATGTTGATGTCAAGGCCGATAAAGTACACGGGCGGCTGAACAGGGCCTCGTTTTCTTGCTAAACAATGGACTGCACTCCTTTTTAACTAACGACCTAGAAATATTCTATGCAGGCGTTTGCAGCTTAATGACTTAAAAGTGGTAGCTTCATTTTCATTGTCACACAAGTCCCGTGGTCACCACTTGTAATATATATATTCTACTCTATTTTCCATAATTCTGCTGCACGTGTAGCAGTATTATGGAAAACAGAGTGTAATATATATTTTAAAATAAAAAAAAACACATTTCAACTAAATACGTTTGCGGTTTATCTTCTTATATATATATATATATATATATATATATATATATATATATATATATAATATAATCATTTTCAGTCCAAGCAAAGGTAATAAAGCTACCTAAGGCATAAGAGTGCGAAAGAGTTTGCAGAAAAAGTACTATTAAGGAGAGAGGACAATAAAGGAACAGGAATTAAGAAGACAGTAGATAATGATTGACATTGCATTTAAATTTTTGAAGATGTAATTTGACTGAGAAGCAAGAACAGTTCCACAAGCGAGAAGTGCGATAGAAGAAACTGCTAGCATAGAACTTACGGGAACATCTAGCCAATTGAATTGTAAATTTGTTATTCCAAATGTTGTCTCATCCGTTAACAAGACTGAAGAGACAAACAACGGATCAACAGTTTGTGCAATAAGTATTTCAGTGATGAATGATCAAAGGGCGAAAAAAAACCCTGCACACGTTGCAAATGATACGGATACAGGATATGCTCTTGAAGTACCCTCCATACGGTACTCCATGAGATGTACGACATGCTAAGGCCACTTGACATGTGTTGATACTTGGATTGTCTCCGACAGCCTGTAGAATGTGTTGTTCGTAGCCAAGCGTACGAGCGGATGTCGTTCTTCCTTGATCCATAGTTTGTGGTGCCACAGATCCTGTCTCAACAACGCGACGATAAACAGCAGCAAAGGTTGGATGACTCGGCTGCCTTCGGTCTGGAAACCCAATCTAATACAGCCGTGCAGCCCCGCGTCCATTACCATTCGCGCAACCGTATGTAAAAATCATATCTGCCTGCTCACGATATGAATATCTTGTCATTGTTAAAAGTAACACCTCTCAGTTAACTATTACACACATTAAACGTTGAAGACAGACTAGCCACAAATGTACACGAATGAGAAATGTGACCTAGTCTAAATGGCTACACAGCGCCATCTAACTTTCTTTAAACTTAATAACTCAAAAACGAAAGATATGGGGACATATGTTTTTATGGACTTTTGTACTTGTTTTGATGTGAGGAACCCGTCCCTAAAGTTTGTAAAAGTATTTTTGAATATATATTTGGGCAGCAACTTTTCTTTCAAATATCTTTCATTAAATATGGCCAACAAGGAAGATTTAATTATTATTTTTTTTTAATTTTACATGTGAATCTTTATGATTAATTTTTAATATGACTCTATTGTTTTATACGTAGCCTTTTCTCACTGATTTCAACCCTCTTACTAAGTTTACGCCATCTTATTATTGTTGCTTTTTAGATGAAGTACAGGGTGTCCCCAAAGATTTGACACAATTTTAAAAGCAATTATCTTGAAAACTACTGAGTCTAGCTCAATGGAATTGAAGAGTTTAGGTATTGAACATCATAAGTTTATTATGGGACCGATTTTATAAGTGTTCAATATGCGCACCGTCTGTGACACGGCACACGTCAAGTCGGTAGTTAAGCTCTTGCCAAACACGTTGTAGCATGTCTACGGTAACATTATCCAGTGCATAAGTGATTCTCTGTATGAGTTTATCAATGCTAGCAAGAAGAGTGGCGGGGTGGAGGCATAGATCATCCCCTTCACAGATCCCCATAAAAAAAGTCACACGGGGACAGGTCCGGTGACCGTGGCGGCCATTTCATCAGGAAACTGTCTTCATCTCCACCACGTCCGATCCATCTTTCTGTCAGATTCTCATTAAGATAACAAAAATAAAATATTAAATTTAAAATTTGTTTCTATACATTCTGTGAAAATTTAAGGTTATTTCAATAAGAATTGCCAAAATTATTGGCCTGCGACATGGTGCCAAATTTTTGGGACACTCTGTTTTCACTATTAATATTTTATTATTATTATTATTTAATCCCACGTACTATATGCTTTAGACGTATGCAAATAAACTGACTGAAATGTGCTTGGAGTACAGAGTGGCTTAAAGGTTTTCAGCACAGAAAGTAAAATAATCAGTGTTCGAATTCTGGTTAAGGTTGTTTTATGCTCACTTCACACTGACGTCATTTGGAAAGACATGAACACAATTCTATTCGTTTAGATGTCGTGAAAAAACTAAGCAAAGTACTAAAAAATGGAAACACTTCTCTAGAAAAATGTACGAAACTGTTACGTGATATCTGTTCTCCTATATGGCAGTGGATGCTGGACAATCTCCTCAAAGATGAAGAAGAAACTTGAATCAACAGAAATGAGGTTCTACAGAAGAATGCTGAGGATAGAATGGACTGAACATTTAGGCAAATCGAAGTTTTAGAGAAAATGGAAACAAAAAGGAAACTTATACATAACATCAGGAAGAGATAGTTGAGGTTTCTGGGGCATATAATGAGGAAAGAGGGCTTAGAAAATCTGATACCCACAGGACAGATTGAGGGCAAAAGGAAAACAACGCACAATATACTTAGCTTGAGTAAATGGATGGCGGAACAGGTTTTAGGAGAAGTAACAGAAAGACAAAGTTAATTAAATGCTACAAGGGACAGGAAGTTGTGGAGAGTCATGATAGCCTGCGTCCTGAAGGGAAACAGCAAATAAAGAAGAAGACAAATCGTTAACGGTATTGACTTCTAATTCTGGCCTTGTGTAAAAGGAATTCGCCCATCTCTGTTCCTAGCTCACTATCCTACTGTCAGATATGATAACCGTTGACTCAAAAGGGTACAAGACAAAGCACGTACCCTTTTTGCTTAGCGGTCAGTCTGGTACTTGTCAAATGTGTATATTTGAACAATGCAAGACCCAGTTTTTTTGTGTTTTTTTTTTTTTTTTGGAGCAAAACTAGAAGCCGTTTCTCTTATCTTCAGTTTTGTACATAAGTAAGTATTAAAAATGTTCTTGCGATGAAACTCATAAAACTTGCGATACCCACGAATGGCATCTTAGATTTAAATGCCCCATTTACTTAATAGTCACTGGATTCACTTCCAAGTGTGCTGGTCATACTCTTTGCCTCCAGACGGCGCTCTGTCGAAGGGCAGAGGCTCTATCGAAGGGCTGAGTCTCGTCTGGGTAGACAGCTACCCGACCCCATATATGCGGGGTCTACGGGGAATTTTTGATCGAGCCTACGGACTCGGATATCTCACATTAAATTCGGTCTTATGCTACATCTGACCGCGTGGGGTTAATGAATATATTTACCTAATGGTCTGAGCTTGTTTTTGTTTTGTTTTTTTAATCAAAATCTGGCATGAGAGACGTAACGATTATCCAAGACAATAGAAACAGTTTTCGCTTGAATAGGTTTTCTCTTTGGTTTGATGGAGGGATTGAGTTGTTTTTTTTTACGGCTTATCGACCTTTTGCAGGTTATTTAAAGTCAGGAAATATTTTTCGAATGTAAGAATTAGAAAATTGTCAGTGATTAACCCATAGCTGGGAGTAGATGAGTAGAATTCATACCGTTACCGTGGATACAACGAACCCGACTAGAATTGAAATTTGGCTCACCGATTTCAAATTTCGAGCCGTTATCCAACCGTACACCCAAGCTAACGGCATCTGGTATTCTCAAGCGATCATCTATCTAGATTCTGGCCAGGCTCGACGTTGCTTACCTTCGGTGATCGTAAGAGAACCGATGTTTCAACGTGATATGACTGTAAGACCTAATTCCTTTGAGAAAGGCATGAATCCACTTTTCCCTGCTGTCTTTGCCATCGTCGGGTGTCGTAACAAAATATATCGTCTCTGGCATGCTAGAATGGTTGGTAGACAAACGAGTGGGTGAATGAGCACTTAGGAAAACTTTTCTTTTTATGTGCCGTGTCCCTTCAGGACGTAGACGATCATGGCTCTCTACTTCTCCCTATCCCTTGTAGCTCTCAATAAGTTTCGTTCCTCTGCTACTTTCCCCAGACTAAGTTCTGTCATCCACTTGTTTAAGCCCATCAGCTATATCATGCGTTGCTTTCTCTTGACTCTTTTCCCCTCTATCCGACCTGTGAGTATCAGATTCTCCAGGTCCTTCTTTCTCATTATGTGTTCCAGAAACTTCAGCTGCCTCTTCCTTATGTTAAGTATAAGCTTCTTCCTTGTTTGCATCCTCATTGCTCACACGCTCGTTCAATGATATCCTTAGCATCCTTCTGTAGAACCATACCTCCGTTGACTCGAGTCTACTTCCCATAACAAACAAGATAAATTTATCCATCCTGATTTTTAAACTGTTGCGTCTTTGTAAAATATGTGTTCTTAGCTGACTATAGATGTAGTTTCTGAGTTTGAAAGTGCTTGCATAGCTGTGTGGGGATGGTGTGTTTTCCACTGCACCACCCCTTTCCCCGCAGACGAAACGTTGCTAGCCTGTCGCTCTTCTATCGCTACTTTCAAGGCAGTTGTTCGGTCGAACGATCCTTGGTTTTACCAGTCTAGAACCTTTACTGCTAGGACCCGCCAGTCTACATACACTGAGTCGACTCAACATCATTTTCTTCATATTCCATAGGTGAAGAAAAAAGTACGCCAGTCCTGGGTATGACGATAAACTACATCCGACAGCAAGGCCTCTGATCAGGAGGTTTTGAGGAGCGTGTAACCACCTCTTAATTGCTGGTGTTCTCAGGTCCACTCTGAGCCGAGGTGGTAGCACCTGTCAGGGTCCCAGCTATGAGCAAATGGTTACCCACCACCACCACCACAAAAAAATGTATGAAAGTATAAAAATAGGTTTTAATACCAGCAATACATTTTGGAAAAATTATTAACAACAGTACTTTTTTTGATAAAAAAAAATATTACCAGCAATGCATTTTTGAAAAGATATTACCAACAATACATTTTTGGAAAAAATATTACTATTAATAAAAATCTTGTCGGCATTAAATAACACATTGAGGTTGATATGCCATAAAACAAAACAAACCAAACCGAAAATACGCTGAACTTTTGCATTGCGAAACAAACTCCCGACAGGATGCTTCCCTCATCACTATAATCTTAAACTTTTCAACTATATAGTCCAATGATTCCCAACGTGGGGCATGGTAATATATTGTTGGGGCATGCGTAGGATGTGCACACTTCAGCTTACTATACCAACAGAATAAGGGGGCAATTCGAGAATGAGTTATTAACATTGAATTGTTTTCTAGTGAGTCTGGGTGAGTGTTAATGTTAATGCGTGTGAATACATACGATGCATATACAGTATGCATATATAAAAATATTTTGTGTATAAACGAGTAAACTTTATTCGTTTTCAATTCCAATGGGTCTGCTTAACGGTGATGTATTGTGCATCCATAAATCTTCAACAACTTTGCCAATCATATTTGACACGCATGCTTATGTAAACGCCATCAATCTGCGCTGGAGTTGCCGAATCCTTACTTTACTCAACAAAGACCGTTTGTACAGCCTTTATGTTGCATTGTGGAAAGGGCTCCCAAGAGGATGCTTCTCCGATCACTACAATCTTAACCTATATATCCTCATTATATGAACCTTTTGCTCACTCCATGTACGCCCTTACAAGAACCTCATTCAGCAACCCTCTACCATGAAGGGCTCTTGGGCATTGTATTGAGTGAACAATAGAAAAAAGGTTCAAGGAGAGATTCTTTCTTCCTCACGGTTAGTCTTTTACTTATAAAGTACTCTTCGATACAGAATGGTTTAGCCAAGGGGTCGACAACCTTTTGCTATGTGCCGACTTAGAGTTTTAAAATCATTCAGTGTGCCAACAATATACGTATTATTATACAAGTCAAGGTCTATATACCTGTTCTACAATATATTTTATATAGTAATATATTGTATATATATTTTAGTATATATTAAACTTGAAACAGCTAAATATTTTTTTTTGTAGTAGTTATTGGTTTGAACTTCGTGATGTCATTTGCGGCTGCGTGCCATTAGAAATTACTTGGCGTGCCACAGGTGGCACGCGTGCCGTAGGTTGCCGTCCCCTGGTTTAACCGACTTTCACTCGCTCCACCCACCAGCTCTGCTAATTCGGCCACTGACCAGAGAGAAATATAACCTATGTTTTAAGCTACACTTAATCATAGTAGTTAAAGAAAGCAAAAGCACAACAAGAAAGGCTTTTTGGCCTTCATTATCTATCAAATAAGTAATGGTAGACGAAATGGAGACGTCGTCCCACAACTCCTCAGCTCGATACAAACTCCGCCCACCCCCTGTCCCCACCTTAGAGAAACCGGCAGTAAGGATCATGTCCCCAGGTGCACCCACCCTACACACACACACACCCAAGTCAAAACGTTTTGCTTGCTTGACACTTTGTGCTTAACAAACATGAAACAAAATGACACCTATGATGATAGCCATGATTTTAAAGAACTTAACTCGACACCACAAGTTGTAATAAAGTGCAGATACCATCAGAATATTGTCCGAGCTTAGTTTAATATGATAAAAGGCCAAAAAGAATAACAAGATTGTGTTGTGACAAATTTCCAAATCGTGTGATGACGACTTCAAAATGAATTTACAATGGAAAGCATTTTTTCTTTTTTAATCTGAATATTAACCTATGTTCGTTTCGTGTATCGTGCGAGACAATTTTTCTCGACAGAATTTAACTAGTCACCGTATATTGTCACCACATATCGTCTGGTGCTTCTGCTGTATATTTCAAGATTGTTGATAAAATCCAAAGAAGAATCTGAAATGTTATTGATCCTGACCTGTTATCTCGTCTTCAGTGACTTTCCCGCCAATATAACAGCTTCCCTGTGCCTTTTCTATAAATACTTTCATGGTAATTGTTCTGATGTTCTTTCCTCTATGGAACCTAGACTTTATGAATTTAAGCGCAGTACTAGATTTGCAGCTAAGTCTCATCATTACACAGTTGAAATGGTTAGATGAAACCGTAAGTTCTACGCTAACAGTTTCTTCTCTTGCACTTCTTGATATAGAGATTCTTGATAAAGTCCAAAGAAGTATCTGCAATGTTATTGGTCCTGACCTGGCATCTCGGCTTCAGTCACTTTCCCATCACTATAACAGCTTCCCTGTGCCTTTTCTATAAATACTTTTATGGTAATTGTTCTGAAGAGTTTTCCTCTTTGGGACCTAGACTTTATGAATTTAAGCGCAGTACTAGATTGGCGACAAGGTCTCATCATTTTACAGGTGAAATGACTAGAGGTAACCGTAAGTTCTATGCTAACAGTTCCTTCTCTGGCACTTCTTGCTTGTAGAACTCTCTTCCGGCTTCTTGCTTTCCTATCAACTTTGATCTTCAATAATATAAATGCAATGTCAATCGTTACTTAATGTCTTCATAATTCCTGCTATTTTATTGTTCTTTCTTCTTAATAATATTTTTCTTTTTCTCATATTGTCCAACATTCAGTACCCCCCCCCCTGCGTCTTAGTGGCTTTATTGCCTTGCTTAAGGTGAGATGGTCGGTGTTGCGACATTATTTCGAGCAGGTATGGGCAACCTTTTCCGACCAGTGGCCCACATGGGATATGACTCAACACAAGGCAAGGGTGCACTACTGAGAGGATTCAAAGTGAGTTTTCTGGGGCGTTCCCAGAACCAAAAGATAGCCATCTTCTATGTTGACATGCTAAGATGCTGAGGACCATGTTTCGTCGCCTGGTTTCTGTGGAAGGTTTCAAATATGACACAATGCTTCATTGCTTAAACCCCACACATTTTTATACAATTTTCTGAAAGCAGTCAAAGATATCCTGAAAACCTGCCATTCATTTTGTTCCCTTTTTCAAAAAATTACTATTTTGAGCATCAAGAAATGGACATTTAAAAATGATATTTGTTGTGCTTTTTCGGGGAGTAGAAAAGCATCAGGTGGCGACACATACGGTAGCCGAGAAGTTGTTTGCCAGCCCTTGATCTAGACCTAGCATCGGCAAGCTTTTTCGTTCAATCGGCAGCATGAGATATGACTCATGATAAGGCAGGCCGTAAACAAATTCAAGGTAATCTTTCGTTCAACATACTTCGGCCATTTTTGCGAGATAAGACCACAAGTGTAAGCCTGCCTTAGACTCAAGAAAAAGCTGTTTTGTAATTTTTCCTTGGAGTAAATATTTTTTCTATAATCAAAAAAAAAAATGAAGTCTTGGTCATTGATGACAGTGTGACTAACACACGCGGCTGCTTGTTTCTTATTTATTCAGTTGATTATAAAAAACCAGAGAAACAAATATTATGAAACTTTTCTGTTTATAAAGCAAAATATGCTTATACGTACGATCTTCCTTAGTAAAAATTACCAATGATTTAAAATGCTGAAAACGTTGCCTTCAACGAAAATTTACAATATATATATATATATAAAAAACATTGTACTTAATCATCTATATATATAAAACAGAGGATGTCTATGTGTCTGTCTGTCTCACTTGAGATCCATCGAACAGATTTTGACCAAACTTGGTACATACATTGGACAATGTAATTGTTGGTTTCTTAGAGTAAAAAAATCGATATTTTTTAAAAAATCAATAATCGATAAAGCCGATCAAAATTGATAAATTCAGTTTTTTTTTACTCCGATTTCGTTCAAAATCGGTATGTAGGTTACTTGCATCATGACGAGCTCAAAGATACCTCATTTTTATTCCTACGTCACTGTGTTTAGCGAAAAACCGTGGAAAATCAAAAATCGATTTAAACACAAATCGATTTCAACACAAATTTTAAACTAAAATCTCCCTCAGTTTTCAAACAATCTAATACAAACTTCACTCAATTGTAACCAATAATAAGTTGATTGTTTAACAGTTATTTAACTTGATAATTGAGTCCACCCAGATAGTGAAAACCCGCGTAAATAGCGAAAAATGGAGATTTTTACTGGTTTCTAATTTTTCGTTGATCTTTCAACCAATTTTCATCAAACTTAACAATGGCTTCATAAATGTATCCTCTTTTACATCCCTGGTGGCACACTGATAAATTGAATTTCAAAAACTCCAAAATAATTGTGGTCTGAAGTGGGTTTTCATTTTTACCCCTTCATGTCTTCGGCTAACTTCGATTGAATAAATACAGACTACTTCTGTTATATCAGTAACTGCATTAATTCAAAAGTTTTTTTTTAATGAAAGTACTTTAAAGTAATTAAAGAGGATAGAGTGTTTCCATCTAAACATGATGCTGTTTTTGCTCCATTCTAATTGAACGCTTTTTCTGATCGATCAGCTGGGTATAGCTGCTAGTTGCTTATATATGTGGTTATGTATGAAAGAGTGTGTGAGTGAACAAGTGAGAACGAAAGGAAATAATTTAAAAAACGTTATTTTCCTCATGAAATGAAACGAACCACTCAGAAAAGTGTGGCCCGTGGTTCGCAGTTACAACATAACTGATCTAAATATGGCTAAAAGGATAAAGAGTTTAACTAATTACCTTTAGGTGCAAAGATCAAATAATAATAATCATAATTGACACAATGTCACCAGTAACATCAGCAGTTTTTATTATTGCCCTGTCTGTCCATTCAGGACATAGCTGATCATGGCTCTCCAGAGGTTAAATATCTGACTAAGATACTGTAGTGGTTTTCCGTTGACATCTCTCTCTCTCTCTATATATATATATATATATATATATATATATATATATATATAGGATAGGATAGGATAAAGAACAAGTAGGAAATAGATCTCAATCTAATATGTTTCATTTTATTAAAGCTTCGTCAGAGACCAAGAGAGAAATTATAAAAAATGATAATAAAAAAAGAGAGACGCAGATTAATGGTATGTTGTTTGGTTATTTCTTATTGGTTAGATACGTGTCACGTGTAATGAAGTAACAAATAATATTCAAATATGTGTGAGAAAACATTCTGGATGCTAAAGTGTGTAAAAGTTGTTGAGACACTACAGGATGTTTTAAAAAAATTTGTTTTTGTTTGATTTTTCATTAAAGCACATGTCATGCGTATTTTGTATATATCTTCGTAATAAGCTTTAATGAAAGATCAAACTAAAACATTCTACCGCGTCTCACTAACTTTCACCCACCTTAGTATCCAGAATGATTCTCACACATATCTGAATATTATCTGTTACTCCATTACACGTGACACTATCTAACCAATAAGAAATAACCAAACACAACATACCATTGTTCTCTTGGTTTTTTATCATTTATCATTTCTATCTTGCTCTCTGACGAAGTTTTACTACGATTGATGATTGATTGAATGCAGTAATTGTGTCTCAAGGCTCAAAAAAGGAGGAGATGGGTCAAAGCTAGTCGACATTATCTTATATCTAGCCAATCAGATTCACGACCCATTCATTCGTTAGAATTTACTCATTTGTCATAAGAATCTATTGGTTATCATTCGCTCCTACATGCACTAATATAACCCACACACACAGGACACCAACTAAAAAATACTCCATGACGTAAATATTTCAAAAAATATGTACAATTATGTATACAAAAATATATATAAAACATTTTATCAATACCATGAAATGATATGAGGTGGTGATGATCCTGAAAACAAACTGAAAAAAGAAAGTTGATAATAAGATGATAATAATTAGCAACCCCCTCAAAAATCAGAGTTGCCGCCTTAATAAAGTGAAACATGTAAGATTGGGATTTGTTTCCTACTTGTTCTTTATACTATCATTTTGTCGGATTCCTACCCATACTAGATCTATATTTAATCTTCTATTCATGTATATATATATATATATTAGTAAGCCTAAAGAGCAAGACAAACCTACCTAGGCTTCACCTACGCGGATCGTCAGTAGGTGAAACCTAGGTAGGTTTGTCTGGCTCTTTAGGTTTACTTAGTTTGCTCTACTTAGTGTATTGAGCACTTTGCTTAGTTATTTTTACTTTACTCGTATCGGAGGTTTTTTTCTTTGGACTCTGAACTTAGATTCTAAACGATTATTTCCGCCGGAAGTTCATTTTCTTAGTTCTTTCTTTTTTTACCCTTTTTTTCCCTTGGGTATTGGTTTTGTCATTTACAAGCTAAAGCACCTAAGGTTTTGCCGGACGAGTATAGCTGCTTATATATATAAGATTATTAGTATTATATATATATATATATATATATATATATATATATATATATATATATATATATATTACGTATACTTGGATGAATATCACCATCAGAATTTAGTGAGTAGCGGCGCTATATCGAGCCTAGTAAGTTTTTTTTCGTCACCGATGCCCGTTGGTTCAGTGGTATGACGCTTACGTTGTATCGTAACGGTCCGAGTTAGATTCTCGATAGTGAATGCGCACTATTGATGAATTCCAAATAGGACGGAGCAGCCGTCAAGAACATTCGACATTCTTCTGAGGATTCTTCGAAACTCGATGAATTAATATATATATATATATATATATATATATATATATATTATTACTATATATATATATATTATTATTATATATTTATATATTGTCACCCACAGACAGACCGCCTCGCTGGCCCACAACTCACCAGTGTGGCCAGACATCCGACCGCCTCAAGCCGAGACCGAAACCCAACCTACTCGGCATCAGTCGGAGACCCCACCCCCAAGCCATCAGCGCACGGTAGGGATGAAGGTGAATTTAGACGTATTTATTTTTAGACAAACACACCAGTGACCGGAGAACACGATTCGTCTTAACGAAGTGTCTTGCATCAGCAGCAGTAATATTCACTGTTTACAAATTCGCTTTTCCCCCGAAGAGCTAAGCCGAAATAACTTTTTTCGAAGCGCATATATATATATATATATATATATATATATATATATATATATATATATATACCACTTATAATTTATAATCTTTTAAACATTATTTTTAGTGAATATCTAGGTACCTCCATGAAATCACTAAAAAATAGTATAGCGTGAATAAAAAGGGCCTTAAACTTGATGAAAATATTTTTTATTGTCTAAATACTTATGTTATTAATATTAGGTGAGATCAAAGTATTTTTAACACTTTTTAATCGTTCCTAGTACGTCCGAAATTTTTGTTAAATTTTTTTTTTCTGGGTCAGCAAAATTGACAGATAATCGTTCATGTCAACCATTTTTTTCCATTTTATAAACAAAATGAAAATTTCCGCTTCCCGTAAGGGAAAGTTATTGTACGGAAAGACAGAAGTGACATAATTATTTAGTCTTAAATGAACCAACTTATTTACCTCGTTATTTTTCAGGAAAACTTTCAGCGTTCTAATTTTCTTTTTTTTTTTTTTTTTTTTTTTTTGTACTTAGCTTTCACCTTTACGTTTACGATACTTTATGGAAAATATATTATAAAAAAATAAAATAAGACTGTTAAGAGTGAGATTAAATTTCATATTTCATAAGAAAGGTATCTAATTAATTTATAGAAATGTACATAAAATACTATAATTTTATGTAAATTTATTACATTTTACTGTGTTATTTGTATTTCCATTCATTTTATTATTTATTTTGATATTTCATTTATGGAAAAATGTCATAACTGAGATTAATATAAAAATAAGATCATATAAATTTCATAAGATGATACTGATACTTGTAGGTACCCTTCTCAATTGAAATTGAAAAACCAAATTAACTTCTCCACACGTGTTTCGCACGAACAATCCACAAAAATAAAGACTCTAACAGCGGAGAACAATGTTTAACTCAAATAACGCGACTTTTTATTGTAACTTGCTGGTCTTCCGTACATTTGAATTACAGCCGTTTTATGGACACAAAAGCCATCTGGAATTAGATTTTTTATCCTATGTGGCTCTTCTGATTGTTATAAGCTATACAATTTATAATGCTAGAAGATGGATCTTCTTAATAACACTATTGACTAAACCGAACAGCGTTTTCACTAATTTTATACTATAAAATTAGTGAAAACACACACACACACATTATAGTATTTTATGTACACTTCTGATAAAATTTCATAAAAAATTAAAAAATTAATTAGATACCTTTCATATGAAATTTAATCTCTCTCTTAACAGTCTTATTTTATTTTTTAACAAAGTTTATACGTTATTTAGTAGTTCCGCTGATACAAAAAGAAACAAGGCTTTTAAATCAAAAGTTAGAATGTTCTAAAAAGAAGGAAAATTTTTTAAAAATACTTTGTTCTTTCCTCTTAATAATAATATGATCATTTAGACGATAAAATTTTGTTTCCGTCAAGTTTGGCGTCTTTTTCATCATGCTATGCTCTATTTTTAGCGATCTCATTGAGGTACCTATGGATAACAGTATTTGACTAGGCGGTCCCTTTATTAGACAGCATATCTATTTGTTTCGTCTACCGGCCTGAATATTCGAGAAGTCTTATTAAAGAAAAAATTGCGTTCTCGATTCCTGCCGGAGCGCGCAAATTTTCCCTTAGTTAGCACGCCGTTACACCTTACCAATAAATTGTATATAATGATCTATTCCGTTTTGATGGCGTGGGAAGACTGAAAAAACATATTAGAGACGCTACTTGGTTTCACTGTGAAAATGAAAAAACAAAAAGTGAAAGAAAGAAAGAAAGGAAGGAAGGAAGGAAGGAAGGGAGGTAGGAAGAAAGAAAGATGAGTTTAACGTCTGTTTCAGTGAAATGGAAAAAAGTTGTCAAATTCAAATCTTTTCATTTATACCTTCTTGTAATAACGACCAGAATTCATATTTATGATTGTTAACGCAATATCTTATTAATGTTTTTAAGCTCAAATATTGAACAATGCGATAGGAGAATTTCGACGGATATTTTATTGTCGTAGAACTCGCCATGGTCTTATTCAATCATTAACTTAAGAATTAAGATTCATTAGAAAATTTAAAGAGGAAAACCATGATATATTAGCTTTCTATGTTTGTTTTACGTAGGATTTTCTTTATATATGACTTTCTACAACAGAAAATGATGAAATACTCATCATTAAACAATTTCAGATTAGATTACGTTTACGCAGTAACCTGTTAAGAAAGAACAAATTTAAAATTAAGTTAACTTCAAAAATTAACATTTTTTTGTGTAACGTCTTTTAAGCAATATCCGATAACTGTTAATAAATTCATTTGGTTTATCTAATCTCCTGATTAGCGGATTAAATATGCGAAACTTGAAATTGGGAAGATAAGTTTTGGAGTTTTATTTTAGATTCTTTACTAAACATAATTTATGAAGAGCACGACTCTGATCCTATATTGAGTAGTTTTAACAGAATTTTAATCGTTGAAAGTGTTTAAGCGCCTGGTGACAGAACAAAGAAACTAGGGAAGTTTAAGAAATAAATAACTGTATATATATATATATATATATATATATATATATATATATATATATTATTCAAAGACTTTTTAAAAGTATATTTTAAGAATCTAACACGAAGCTGAAAATGACCAATATGTCTGTGTTATTTAATTCATTATACATACGACGGCGACTGACACAATAGAGTCACGGGTAAAGAAGCATAAAAAGCCAGGCTTTCTACTAAAGAGGCGAGAACTTTTCACACAAGCCTGTTGAAATCACAGACTCGAGCAGGAAAACCTCTCATGTTGGCCTCTTTATTTAAAACTATACATTTATTTCAACGACCTTTCTTTGATTTCGGCGCCAAACGGAAGTGAATTTGAAATAAAAGCAGTCCATAAAACGGCATTTTGAAATCGGAAACTACGAAAGACCCGGGCAATGACAGACGCCATTGTGAGAACATGGAAGAAGATTGATTTGCTTTTTTTCCACCGAAGCTTTTTATTGCCTTAATCAATATTTTTCTATATTTTGTGTTTTTTATGATCCTCAAACGTAATGCATCAGTTGACTGTATACACACACACAGACATATATACATATATAGGCACGGTGGATAGCGCCTCGGATTGAGGAATCGGAGAGCAGGGTTCGAATTTCAGTCGAATCCATTACATTCACTTGCGTGCTAATACCCTTGGAAAAGGTACTAATCCTCTTCTTCTCCCTCTAGCTATGGGTAAATAGCAGGACAGACTGGGTTCTATAGCCTTGGATGGCAACTCGTCTAGGAGAAGGACAACTCTGAATTCAAAACCTGCGGAGGGTCGTTTGGGGACCTTGTGGCGCGTAGTGCACCAGGTCTCTGTATTCGGCCCTTCAAAAAGTGTGGCTGGTCCTGCACAAAGACTTCACCACTCTAAAATCATATCATATGTGCTGGTGTCTAGCTGTCAGTTCCTAAGAAGTGAGCTGCTTGACCCGCATACGTCGAACACGACGAGAGAGTCCACCATATATATATATATATATATATATATATATATATATATATATATATATATATATATATTCAGTCGAGTCCATTACATTCACTTACGTGCTAATACCCTTGGGAAAGGTATGAATCCTCTTCTTCTCCCTCCAGCTATGGGTAAATAGCAGGACAGACTGGGTTCTCTAGCCTTGGATGGCAATTGGTCTAGGAGAAGGACAACTCTGAATTCAAAACCTGCGGAGGGTCGTTTGGGGACCTTGTGGCACTTAGTGCACCAGGTCTCTGTATTCGGCCCTTCAAAAAGTGTGGATGGTCCTGCAAGAAACCTTCACCACTATAATCAAATCTCATGTGCTCTTGTCGGGCTGTCGGTTTCCTGGAAACTGATCTGCTTGACCCTCATACGTCGAATTCGACGGGAGAGTCGACGATATCACATACATATATATATATATATATATATGTTAACAAATAGAATTTGCCTATCAATCCCAACTACCGAATAGACTTAATTATTATTAATTATTAATGGTTCGTCTGCTTCATAATCACAAAAAAGAAGAAACGTTATCCGCCAGTAATTTACTAGCTGACGGAGTTTGTTAGGTGTAAACAATCTTTTTCATTGTGTGTGTGTGTGTGTGTGTGTGTGTGTGTGTGTGCGTGCGTGCGTGTGTGTGTGTGTGTGTGTGTGTGTGTGTGTTCTCATTTATTTGTGTATATTAATATAGCTAAATCGATATAAACAGATTTAGACAGATAGATACATGGATACATACATGCATACGAGGATATGCTGAAAGGTTCACAGCCCACCCACTTCCCATAATCTGTGACTAGGATGCTAATTGGGTCACGCTAACAATTTTCAACTTTAACTCGTAATTTAAGATGAAAGCGCTTAGCCTAGCCAGGCACAAGGACACATAAAGTGGGCACTCAGGTTGAAATACATTAATCTAGGTCTACAATATTCCTTTTGCCTATTATAGCTCAGCAGCAGGAAGAACCCACTTTAGATCGAACTCGTGCCATCTCATGTATGGATCTGTAAGTGCACTCAATCAGTGCCTGTTTATTTTGAATGGGCCTCATTAATCTTTTCCCGTTTTTCAAAACGAATGCATCAGCGTGCCGGCAATTCAAAATAATATTCCTTTTGTTTATAAAATTCACGTTCTTAAATTTTACAATTTGTAGTTTCTCTTCTGAACATAGATTACAATGTCTGTCTCTGTTTCATTATATACCAATCTACTAACGGTATTTCCCTTGCTCTATCTATATCTATATTTATATACACCAATGATTCCCAACGTGGGACGCATGCCCCACCGGTGGGGCATGACAATATTTTGGTGGAGGCATGCGTAAGATGTACACCCTCGGCTTACTATACCAACAGAATAAGAGGGCAATTCGAGAATGAGTTATTAACAGTGAATTGCTTTCTAGTGAGTCTGAATCATGTTAATGCGTGTTAATATATACGATGCATATACAGTATACATACATAAAAAATATTTGGTGTGTATGTGCGTACATGTGTAATTGGCATACAGGGTATTTGCCGTCTCCCTACACTCGCGTGTCTCGGTCAACAAAGGAGAGGGCGTGATGCATGTCGTTGGAAGAGCTCATGTTTTGTCGGCCAATCAGCGCGTAAGAAGAGGGCGTGATGCATGTCGTTGGAAGAGCTCATGTTTTGTTGGCCAATCAGCGCGTAAGAAGAGGGCGTGATGCATGTCGTTGGAAGAGCCCATGTTTTGTTGGCCAATCAGCGCGTAAGAAGAGGGCGTGATGCATGTCGTTGAAAGAGCTCATGTTTTGTCGGCCAATCAGCGCGTAAGAAGAGGGCGTGATGCATGTCGTTGGAAGAGCCCATGTTTTGTCGGCCAATCAGCGCGTAAGAAGAGGGCGTGATGCATGTCGTTGGAAGAGCTCATGTTTTGTCGGCCAATCAGCGCGTAAGAAGAGGGCGTGATGCATGTCGTTGGAAGAGCTCATGTTTTGTCGGCCAATCAGCGCGTAAGAAGAGGGCGTGATGCATGTCGTTGGAAGAGCTCATGTTTTGTCGGCCAATCAGCGCGTAAGAAGAGGGCGTGATGCATGTCGTTGGAAGAGCCCATGTTTTGTCGGCCAATCAGCGCGTAAGAAGAGGGCGTGATGCATGTCGTTGAAAGAGCTCATGTTTTGTCGGCCAATCAGCGCGTAAGAAGAGGGCGTGATGCATGTCGTTGGAAGAGCTCATGTTTTGTCGGCCAATCAGCGCGTAAGAAGAGGGCGTGATGCATGTCGTTGAAAGAGCTCATGTTTTGTCGGCCAATCAGCGCGTAAGAAGAGGGCGTGATACATATCGCTGGAAGAGCCTTTATTTTGTCGGCCAACCAGCGTGTGTGAGCATTCAGTTTGCTTCCTTCACGTGAATTGTGCAGTAAAATTTTGAATATGTAAGAATTAATTAAGAACCGTGCAAGCAACTTTATAGCCCAATGATTCCCATCGTGGGGCATGGTAATATTTTGGTGGGGCATGCGTAGGATGTGCACCCTTCAGCTTACTATACCAACAGAATAAAAGGGGCAATTCGAAAATGAGTTATTAACAGTGTATTGTTTTCTAGTGAGCTCAAATTTCATTTTGCATTTATATTTCATGATTTAAATAATCAAAATATATTACAGAATAACATTTCGTTCAAATATTTTATATTTCTGCCTTTCAGTCCTTTATTATATCTTGTGAAACTATATATATTTAACTATCTTTTTGTTTTTTTTTTAATTTTTCTCTTTCATGGACGCCATGGTCTTTGGAGGTTTGTTTAGAGACCAAGTTAATGGCCTTTTAAGCTTCCTTCACGTGAATTGCAGTAAAATTTTGAATATGTAAGAATTAAATATTTTGGCGGAGGGTGCCAGAATTTTAGAAATACCAAAGTGGGGCATGGCTTCAAAATCGGCTGGGAACAACTGATACACACGCACGCACAAACAAACATATATATACACACACACAAAAGATATACAAATATTCATCATACCTAAACATTATGTCAAGTTTTATTCTGCAATCAATGTTATTTTACGATCTTTTTAATGCTATGTCCCTCAAGAATGTAGGCGATCATAATTCCTCGGTTTTCTTTATTGAAATTGTTATACATTGCTGGGAAAATATACTGGAGTGAATTCCTGTTATCTTCTTCATCATTAGACATTTTAAATTTTCCTTCTCTTGGATGGGTTGGCATTCAAAAACTAGAGAGACAATATACGTTGCTAGTCTACATATATATATATATATATATATATATATGAGAAAACAGTGAACCCCAAAACAAAAACAAAACACTATGAAAGTATAAAAATACATTTTATATTAAAATTACCAACAATACATTTTAGAGTTAAATTTTCAACAATAGAATTTTAAAACAAAATGGCTATCAATACATTTTATATTAAGATATACCAATCATACATTTTATAGTAGAACAAACAGGCTTCGCCCGCTCGCTATCACTTCGCAAGATATACTCACTACTTGAAATCTTTGAAACAAAAATTTTAAATGAACATTTCATTCATAAATTGGCTTGTTATTTTTAAGGAAAGTTTTACAAATAGATGCCAACTTGTTGAAGGCCAAGTAAAATGAAAATTTCAAACACATTTCTGCACTATATAAGACAATATTCCTAAACAGAACTATTTTTGATATGAAAATCAAAACAATCCTCGAATAAAAGAACAGTAATGAAAGACAGTTAATTAATGAAAGAAACTTTTTAAAATCAATATCCAAATTAGTTAAACCTGAAGAGGGATCTTCCCTAGAAGTAGATAATATATGATGCAAATACAAATGTTTACAGTGGTGTTCAACACGTACAAGGCCTGAGGGCTATTCGAGGCAGAGTCTCACAGAGTAAGAGTTACAGCTTATGTGCAGAAGATAAGCGGTTGCAAAGTAGAAAATAATTCATCGCCTACAAGGACACGAAAACGCTTTTGGACTCTATCGAGATTGGAAAATGAAGGCTGGGCTGTTCCCACCCATATATGGAAGCAGTATTTCATTTTTCCTGACAAATCGAACATGGCGAGATTTGAAACCGGATCTCATGATCGAAAAGAGAACACTCGAACTACACGTAACGTAAGAAAAATATATATTAATTACTTAAAAAGGAATATGTAGATACACACACACATATATGTACATATATTTTTTGTTTATACGTTATTTTTATAGATACAAATATTTCAGTAAATGCTCTGTTTATAAAAAAACAAACAATATTAACAACATTTACCGGCCTGAATGTCCGAGAAATCGCAAAAAAAATATGGATCAAACCTGTATCCTACACGGAACGCCATATAGCCTGACGTGCTATGCCATTTAGCTACAGAGGAAGCGTCTTGTTAGCAAGGTTAAATAACTGTTTTTGAACTACAAACTTCCCATTATTTCTCTCGAACGTTCATATCTTAACGTGAACAAATGACATAATATATTATGAAATGGACATAGTCCTACAATTATTTTAAGACATTTTTATGTTTATACGTTCTTTTTATAGATACAAATATTTCAGTAAATGCTCTGTTTATAATAAGCAGTATTAACAACATTTACCGACCAGATGCATCCTAAACAGAGCGTTTATTTAAATATTTGTTTCTATAAAAATAACGTATAAACAAAAAATATATTAAAATAATTGTAGGACTATGTCCATTTCATAATATATTATGCCATTTGTTTTACGTTAAGATATATATATATATATATATATATATATATATATATATATATATATATATATATATATATAAAAACTTTCCGATCGTATCCCTGTATTTGTGTCTACTAGAGCTGCTAGCCAATCCTGTTGCCGACGCCTGTTCAGGCACATTTGTGTTTGTTCGGCATCCACACAAGACACCTAGTTTATACTGCAACTGTGTGGACCTTAGTTTACAGTTTCTGTAAAACAGTGCAGTATTTGTCATGATCAACAGTCTCAAGAAGGCCAGTACACTTAAACTCTCGGTCACGATGACTTGCGACTTCGTGCTAGCACAACCATCGAGGACTTCCAAATAATTTCGTCATTTCCCGTGACCATGACATTATAACATAAAGAAAAATATTTCCATAATGGATAATTTTCTTCACGTTCTAATGAACGCTCAGCACATTGTCCACCATTTTGGATTTAAAAGTATAATGAAAAAATTACGGTAATGGATAACAACGCACAACTTTGTATAAATACTTGTTCACTTGTTGAACAACATATAGCTTTGTACTACTTGCACCCCTGAAGATGATCTTGGAAGAAGATCGAAAGTACTTGGGAAATGAAAATAAAAGAAATTTAAACAGTTATAGCACATTTCTCATATATATATATATATATATATATATATATATATATATATGTGTGTGTGTGTGTGTGTCTGTGTATGTGTGTGTGTGTGTGTGTGTGTGTATGTATGTATGTATATCTTAACGTAAACAAATGACATAATATATTATGAAATGGACATAGTCCTACAATTATTTTAATCAATAGAGGAACGTTATTCGTGAGTATGAACGGATTTTATTAAAAATTAGCAAACATCATGTCTGTAATTTATTCAATCAGACATATATATATATATATATATATATATATATATATATATATATATATATAATAGAGTAGATATGTTGGTCAGAAAAAGAAAACGTCAAACGAAAGGTTACCGAGGTAATCAATACGAAAAACATATATTAATATTAACCAGATGACAAAAATGAAGCACGGAGATTAAGGTACCAAGTTTGGAATTTTCGAACACACCTGTGTTCTTCATCAGCAGATGCGAGAAATAAACAGCGGAACGGTGGAGACTATCAATATTAGTTCTTGAGGCTGAGTAGAGTCCTGCTTGTAGGTGTAATAGTTAGAAAAAATCCGTTCCCCGTTTGATTTCTCGCTGTACATATATATATATATATATATATATATATATATAGTAATTAATGAATTTATTTTTAAAATCCGACATTGCTATATTACTATAAACGTGAGATATAGTGGAGATGTGTTTGAATAGATATTCCACGTTCGTTTTTTAACAGTGAAATCAATATCTACTAACCTAGCGATCGAAATTGGGTCTATTCAAACACGTGTATAGTAACAATATGTACATATATATATATATATATATATATATATATATGTGTGTGTGTGTGTGTGTGTGTGTGTGTGTGTGTGTGTGTGTGTGTGTGTGTGTGTGTGTGTGTGTGTGTGAAAAGTGTGTGCATATAAATATATATATATATATATATATAATTATTTATATATTATATGCGCGGTACTTATTAGAAAGATCTCAATATCGGAGATAGAGCTAACACACACACACACACACACACATATATATATATATATATATATATATATATAATGTTTATACAATCTAAATGATAAGTAATACAATATAATATAAACTTAAATATATAAAACTTAAAAATTGGAATCTCCAAAATATTAAAAGCGATCAATACATGATTTTTTTTCTCAATAAACTTACAATACCGTTGACGTTGGATTATGCACACACCCTTAGGCTTTGTACAGTTTTACGCTATACTTTTCCTGATTCTGCTAAATTGTGCGTTTAAATAAATTTCCACGACTTAGACTTCATCTTTACCAGGCTTAGCGTAAATCGGTATCGAGATAAGACCGAACACACTATAATATCGATCAGAATTATTTTGCTAATTTTTTTTTTTCAATCAATTCTCCCCAAGCAAGGCGATAATGCCACTAAGATGCAAGGGGCTACTGGGAGTGAAAGAGAATTTACAGACTTTAGAATGAACTGGAAACCCAAACAGGAAGCAAAGGATAAATCTCTACTCCTGTTCAAAAGACCGCGGAAAGGTGTAAACTGGACGACATGCCGTACAGCAAAACATTTTTCCTTTCTTACACACGTGTATGTATGTGTGTGTGTATATGTGTGTGTATGTATGTGTATGTGTGTGTGTGTGTACTTTTTCATAAGTTCTTGAGTAATGTTGTAATTTCAAAGTGTTTACTTAAACCAAAATTGTCTTAGAAGACTGATAACATTGTTTAAATAAGCGTATCTAAGAATAGATCTGTCTCTCTCTCTCTCTCTCTCTCTCTCTATATATATATATATATATATATATATATATATATATATATATATATCATCCACAGACAAACTTTTTTTTATACGTATATATATATATTTTATATATATATATATATATATATATATATATATATATATATATATATATATATATATATTATATATATTTAGAAAAGCTTGTGTGATACCTGGATAGATAAATAGGTCAATAGATATAAACAGATATTTTTATGTTTTAAAATTAATATACTTTAAAAAATGCCGAATGACAACAATTCTACAAAAAATATATAAAACTGCCACACACACACGAGCACGTGCACACAAAACACACAGAAACACACACACACATACGTATGTACCGGGTGTCCCAAAAATGTACTCACTCTTTAAATCACAATAAATGCAGTTTATTGACCTGCAAACAAGATTAATGGTTGAAATGAAGAAATATTAATGTTCATCGATTTACGAAGATTAACGGTTTAAATTATGTATTAAATAAAATTAAATACATTGATCTGAAAAAAGAAAAAAAGGTTCAAGAAGTTATAACAAGTCAAAAATTTGGGTTGAGGTCAATATATATATATATATATATATATATATATATATATATATAATGTATGTATGTATAAATAAAAAATAACATATATATTTTTTCCTGTTTCTACGTTATTTTTATACATACAAATATTTAAGTAAATGTTCTGTTTATAATAAACAGTATTAATAACATTTACCGGCCTTAATGTCCGAGAAATCTCATAGAAAATATATGTCCTCCGACAGGAACCGAACCTGTATCCTACACGGAACCGTCATATAGACTGGTGTGCTATACCATTTCGCTACAGAGAAAGTAACTTAACCGTACTAATCAGACGCTTCCTCTGTAGCTAAATAGTATAGCTCGTCAGGCCATATGGTGGTTCGTTGTAGGATACAGGTTCGGTTCCTGTCAATGGACACATATTTTCTATGAAATTTCTTGGACATTAAGGCCGGTAAATGTTGTTAATACTGTTTATTATAAACAGAACATTTACTTAAATATTTGTATCTATAAAATTAATCTATAAACAGAAAATATATTAAATTATTTGTTGGACTTAGTCCCTCTCATATATATATATATATATATATATATATATATATATATATATGTCTACCCATACGGATTACCTAGTTTTTCATAAACTATATATATATATATATATATATATATATATATATATATATATATATATATATATATATATATATATATACATACATACGTAGACATACATATATATATATAAATTTCCAAGAGGATAGAATCCAGGTAGAATTCAATGTCCAGGACAGAGTAAGAATATAAACCGTCTTTTAACATCTCTTTAAAACTTCTGTCTGTTAAATTTTAATCCCCACCTTCACTTTTAGTCCTTTCTGTTCTTCTCTCGTCTGTTACCCCCCTCCCCCCACAGCTTTCATTTACCTCTCACATTCGTCCCCGACTCTCATACATCCACTCTCACGAAATTTTAGTTTTTATTTCCGGAGTTATTTTTTCTGATTTCTTTTTGAATATGTAGGTCTGATAAATTGGATCGTAATTACGATCCCAATGTAATAAATTATAACTATGCAATATTAGTGTTTAAGCCTTTATATATATATATATATATATATATATATATATATATATATATATATATATATATATATATATACGAGTGGTTGTTAAAACGTTTTCGGTCGAGCCACTTTCCACTTTTTGGTGTGTTTGAGAACTTTTCTCTTACCCCTTCGTATTCCTAATGATGCGCCTAAGCACACGTTTGCGTTGGCGTGATCATCTAGGTTATCGTGAAATATGGTTGAATACCGGTGGAAAAATATCGCTTGAGTTTATAAAACTTTGGTAGTAAAGCAGTCGCACGACATAATCAGGTTCTTTTCCTTTTCTTTTTTTAGTTTTATTTTATTTTTTTTTTTTTTTCGTTTTTTGTTTCGTGTCGAAACAATCCATTCTCAAAGCCCAGCTACAAACAAGCATGAGACTAGCAACCTATTATTTATTTCTCTATAGAGAGCGTGAGATAGACAAGTCAATACACAAATGAATATCATTTAGTGTTTATGTTTAAGTATGCATATGTAGTTCTGCACAAACACACACACACACACACACATAGTTGTGCATTCCGGTAGCAAACCTTCTTTAATACGTGTTTCGTTGAACAAAAACGACACGGTACTTTTCTTTACTTTTTTATTTTATTTTATTTTTTCTTTTATGCGTAGTATCTTTTTTCAGGTTTGTTTTAGTTTGGTTTGGTTTGGTTTGGTTTGTTTTACGGCATATCAACCTCAATGGGTTATTTAATGCCGACAAAATTTTTATTGCTGGTAATATTTTTTTTTTCAAAAAATGTATTGCTTGTAATAATTTTCTACAAAAAATGTATTGCTGGTACTAAAACCTATTTTTACACTTTCATAGTGTTTTGACTCCAGTTTGGGGGTTAACTATTTGCCCATAGCTGGGACCCTAGCAGGTGCTACCACCCCAGGTCAGAGTGGACCTGGGAACACCAGCAATTAAAAGGTGGTTCCATGCTCCTCAAAACCTCCTGATCAGAGGCCTTGCTGCTGGATGTAGATTATCGTCTTACCCAGGACGCCGGATACAGTTTATCGTCATACCCAGGACGGATCTTTTTCCAGGACTAAATGAATGTAAAAATTGCTCAAAACTTTGTTGCTTCCGAGCGCTTTCGGTTAAAATATTAAGCATTTTCAAGGATTATACTTTGATATACTATTATGATAAATAACATGTACGGACTGTCGTGGATGGCATAAAAGTTGCTGAAAGTAGAGATATTCTTAATTTCCAAATACGGCCAGAACATTGAGGCCGTGTTCATAATTAATGTTATTAAAGTTTGGTTTCTTGATTTGTATAATATGGGCTTCCATCAATTTGAATCAGCAAACTTTTGAACATTTTTTAAAATTACTAAGTACAGAAAAAAAAAACACTTGTAAGCATACAATAAAAACAATAAAAAACTAAATAAAAGTTTTCTCTCGTAGGTCTTGTTCAACGACACACACACACACACATATATATATATATATATATATATATATATATATATATATATATATAGTGAACATTGAAGTCAACACTCAGAAGCGACAGAGGTTTCATGCTAAACACAATCATCAGGCCTGTAATTGTTTAAAAACTGTAAAATCGGCGGACACATATTTCCTATGAAAATTTCTCCGACGTTCAGGCCATTAAATGTTGCTAATACTGTTTATTACAAACAGAGCATTTACTTAAATATTTGTGTCTATATAAACAACGTATAACGATTATATATATATATATATATATATATATATATATATATATTAACAAATATACATATGTTCGTAGTGCAACTTAAACTTTCATGGTTTTATCAACTCATTCAATAGGCCTTCATTCATCAGTTCGTGCCCGACGAATTGATAAAACTATGAAACTTTAAGTTGCACTACGAAAGTAAGTATATGTATATTTATTAATATGATATTAAACAGATAACTATCGGACTGCATTGATAATTAGATAACTGTCTAACTACATTTCGCAGTTTTGTTTATACCTTATATAGAATTAAGTAAAATTTTATTCGCTTATCTGTGGACGCTGACGCATGTATATACAGTTGCTAATATCTAATTATTTGGTTTATATTCACATTTCTACATATATATATATATATATATATATATATATATATATATATATATTTACATATATATAATAAAAGGCTCAAACACTAATATTCAATGGTTATAATTTTTTTTATAGTTTTTTTTGAGTGTTGTCTGATGATCATGTCCTTTAAAAGGGATCTGGTGAAATAAATTATTATAATGGAACCTTAATATATATATATATATATATTTAAAGAAAAACAGACCACCTTAAGGTTCCATTATAATAATTTATTTCACCAGATCCCTTTTAAAGGACGCCGGATCATCAGACAGCATCTTCCTGTCCTTTAAAAATTATAACCGATGAATATTATTTGAAACCTTTTTTATATATATATATATATATATATATATATATATATATATATATATATATATATATATATATATATATATATAATAAAGGCTCAAACACTAATATTAGTATTTGAGCCTTTTTTTATATATATATATATATATATATATATATATATATATATATATATATATAAAAAAACTCAAACACTAATATTCCATGGTTATAATTTTACTTGACATTAGAATCGTAATCACGACCCAATTCATCAAACCTACAAATTCAAAAAGAAATCGGAAAAAATAACTCCCGGGTATAAAAAACAAAATTTTAGTGAGAGTGTATGTGTGGGGAGTGGAAACAAGTGTGAAGGAAATGTCTGAAAGTTCTAGAGAGAGGGTGTAACAGAAGAAAGAAGAAGAGGAAAAGGCCTAAAGGTGAAGGTGGGGATGAAAATTTAACAGAGAAAAGTTTTAAAGAAAGGAGCTAAATAACGGTTTAAATGAGTGAGATACAGATAAATAGGAATTATTTTTCGATACATAATACATTACCGATTCGCTGACTTAAAATTAAAAACAGACACCGGAAACATGTGTATACATTTGTGGTGACACTACGCACAATAAAAAACAATAGATCTAAACTTAAAATCCAGAAGATGAAAGAGAGAGGACAAAAAAAAGATGGTGGGGGGTGCAAACTAAAAACGAAGGGCATTTATAAGAGAACCGGTGTGTAATCAAGAATATTTGACAAAGCAAGTAATATCACCTACAGGTTACAGATTTAACATAAACATAAAATCTAACTAATATTTAATCTAGAAAGGACCTACTATTTATATGCCCCAAAACATACTTAGATACACACATACACAACAACATATCTATATCTACTCGCACACATATATATATACGTGCGCGCACACACACACACACGCACATATATATATATATATATATATATCAATACACACTCATGCATAAATATACACATACACATATATACACATAGACATACACATATGTGCACATAAACGTATATACATAAAACCTTACACACATTCATATATATATATATATATGAAACTTTAAGTTGCACTACGAATGTAAGTATATTTATTAATATATATATGTGTGTGTGTGTGTGTGTGTGTGTGTGTGTGTGTGTGTGTGTGTGTGTGTGTGTGTGTGTACGTGTACTATAGGTCAAATGTTGGCGGCCACCCGCTGAATTTTGAAGAATCGCTTTAAAATTGCAGGTCGCGTGGCTTTTTCAAAACTAATTTACTAGCTCACTTCCGCCTAGGGGTACTTTCTTTTCCTGAAGGGTTTACCCTACACGCAAACCACCAATCTGCCACTGGGTGGCATGCCACTAACGTTTACCGCTGGCGGACCGACAGCGGGCCGCCGGCATGTTCGTGTCTGCAGTGTTGCCACCGGCAGACCGCTAGATGCCCACCGGTGGCCGGCACCAGAGAACCTCTAGCGTTGCCATCGGCGACCCGCTCGCGGACCACTAGCGGTTTGTGTGTAGAGATCCAATAATAATAATGCAGTTTTAACTCATTACTGCATAAAGTTCCCTTAAAATTTTGCCTATATGGCATTTGTAAACACACGTGCAATGATGTTATTTAATATGAATTATATAGCTTTTGTCGCTCGTTCAAATTTCATATCTTATCTACACGTGGATATATAAGTGCATGCATAAAAATATATGTGACCTATTTTTTTTTTTTAGATATAATTATCTATTTAATATTATATCTATACTTTACGTACTTGCGCAAGCTCAGATATCTACCTATTTTAAGAACTCAGATATGTTTTTTAATCTTTTAGACGCTGGTCTTGTAATCAACTGATTACAATGTTATACATTTGTTAACACATATACTCTGTGAAATAGGAAAGTGTGCATCAGTAACAACGTCAAGAAAAACAAAGTGAATATATATATATAATATATATATATATATATATATATATATATATATATATATATATATATATATATATATATATGAAACCTACCTGTTTTACGAATAACTCCTGCATATCCGAATTGTTCACAGGGGCGAGCCTTCAGTCCGACCTTGGCTTCGTCTACTAAATTTCTGTGTTGTTCTTTTAATAAACGCAGTTCCTCTAAGCCTGCAAGAGTCGCTTGTATCCGCGGTTTAAGCCGTTCGGGCCTTTTTAGAACAGTCACTCGAAGTCCACCCGGTAAATCATTGAGGGATCGGCTTCTTGTTCGAGTCGTGTTGCATAATGCCACGCCGACTTCAGAAGGCACCTGAGCTACCGTCGAAGACACTGACAAACTCCGTTCATCTTTCTTTACTTTGTTGTGGATGGACCGCTTATAAAAATTCCGACAGATTGAACGTGTTTAATGAGAAATGTGTGTAGTAATAGTAGTAATAATAGTTACTGTTGTTTCTGTGTGCATCGGAAGGCCTTTTGATAGGGTGACATATAATCATTTTGAAAGAAATTCAAGCGAAAGAGAGAGTAGAAAAATAGACAAAAATGTTTACACGTCAAGCAGGCAGTAATAATAATAATAATAATAATAATAATAATAATAATAATAATAGAAGAAGAAGAAGAAGAAGAAGAAGAAGAAGAAGAAGAAGAAGAAGAAGAAGAAAATAAATAAATAAGCAGCGTCTAAGACTTTTCTAGGGAGCAAAGGAAGTTAAGGAACATAAACGTGAAAGTCGTGCCTGTTGTTATTGGAGCACTGGAAGTGGCTTCCGAAGACCCTTACAAAAAGGTTAGAAAGACTGGGAAATCAGGAATAAAAGTCAGGACATCCAGACAACAGACAAAAAAAAAATCTAGAAAAGTGCTGGAGTGTTACGGGGACTTGTTGTCGCTTGATCTACACTATAAATCGTCACTTACTACGTAGTGAGTGGATAATAATATTAAAGAGGAAGAAGAAAATGAAAAAAAAATAGTTTAAGTAAACTTTGCTAAAGTGCTAATGAAATTACGGAAAATGAAGTGATAGTTGTGACAGTCGTTATTGGAGCACTGGGAACGGCCAGGAAGAAGAAGAAGAAATGTTGTACAAAGTAAGCAGAACAATTAAAAAGTGTCTGAAAACAAAGCCAGAAAGGACATCATTTTTCTCACCACGTAAAAAGGTATGTGCAAAGTGTTAAGAACAAAATCACGACGTCCCAAAATCTATCATTCATAAATAGATAAATAAATAATGTTGATTCGAAGTCATTTTCGTTCCTTTAAATCAAGAAGGGTAATATTTTTTTTAACCCAAAGCTAAATAGGCGAAAAAAAAAACAAAAAACAAAAAAAAACACGACCATCCACACATGTAAAAAGAGTAAAGTGAATTTTTGTGTGTGTGACAACGTTTACAAATGATTGTTGTAGTCATAGTAGCAGTTGTTCCCGGCTTCTTAACTCAACAAAAGTAAAACCATTGCATTTTATGTATTTGTAAGACATTTTTTCGTCGTAGTGGTGTTTCATTTTTATAAACACCGCGTTGAAACTTTTTAAACAAACCTGTTTCACAAATTATCGTAATAAAACAAAAAAAAGTAAGTTGTATAGTATAGACAACTTAGCTTTGTCGTAAGAAAAGGTAAAAATCGCTAAGAAATCATAGTGTGCACTGAGCGATCAGTCCTTTTAAAATGCACATAGGTTTTTTTAAATCTGTGTTAATATCTTGTCTTTTTTTTTTTTTTTATTGTACTCCGGTAGGGTGTGTTAACGCGTGTGCTTCCTATTCGGCCCTGGGCTAATTTTTCTTTTTTCGTTTTTTTTTTTTTTAAATCTTGTCTCATCGCTATGAAGCAGTTACCTGTGTGAAGTGTTCATATTCCCTGTCGGCCAAGGAATGACGCACCTGGCTAGCTGATAGGGATGCACACACACGCATACAGATACACGCAGACACTCACGGCTTACTTGAAATTGTTTATAAAAACCAGTCTCTCGATGAGAAAATTAGAGAATAATATTACGTTTATTCCTGAACGTCACGGATTGGCGGTAGCTCACACGACAGAAGCGACATATAGGCAAGGAGACAGCTAAACCCACTCAAAACGCCTCGATTCGTATCCACAAATACCTTCCCTTGCCCGGTCTCCACAAAAAAAGAAAATACTTTCAAAGAACCCCGTCTGTCAGCAGTCAGTCTAGTGATTATGAAATTGACATCGTCCGCAGATTATACAAACAGGTATTTATTTCAAAGTAAATAAAATAATCTTTTCGATGGGCGACGTGGTTTAGTTAATTGCATATTTCACACCAGTGCAAGGAGTCGATAACGGGAGCCATGTAATTAAAAAAAAAATTCGAATGCTGATTTTCAAGACAAGTAATCTTCATTTGGAAGTCTGGCGCAAGACAATCTTCCTAACTGCATTTTATGACTACTTAGTGGCTGAGATAATTACATATTTCCTATTGGTTCTAGCAGTTAATAATGAAGGTCAAGTAAAAATCAAGAATTTCGAATGCTAGTTTTTAACAGAGGAGATCTTCACTGGCGCAACACAATCTTCTTACTTTCATTTTATGGCTGCTTCGTGGCATATTTACTACAGGTGTCAAGAAACAATAATACAATGGGATCAAGTATAAAAAATTGCAATTTCGAATGTTGATCTTCAATATAAAAGATTTTGCAAGTTTGGCGCAAGACAATCTTCCTATTCACAGTATATAACTGCTTCGTGGTTTACATTGTTGCATATTACACACCGGTGCCAAGAGTCGATAATGGAGAGACAAGGTAAAAAAAGAAGAGAAAAAAACAGAAATTTGAATGCTGAGGTTTTCACATGGAGAGCTGGCGCAAGACAATCTTCCTAAATGCATTGTATGGCTGCTTCGGGGTACTAACAGTCAATGACGGAGGTCTGTTAAAAAAAAAAACACAAAAAATTCGAATGCTGATTTTCAAGACACGAGATCTTCATTTGGAAGAATGGCGCCGCACAATCTTCCTAAGTGCATTTTATGGCTCCTTCGTGTCTAAGAAAGCTATATTTGCGGTGTTAGAAATCGATAATGGAGTCAAGTAAAATATAATAATGCTGGTTTTTAAGGCACGATATATTTATTTGTAAACCTGGCGCATCACACTCTTTCTACTCTCATTTTATGACAGCTTTGTAGTATAATTATTTGCATATTTGCCACTGGTGTTGAGAATCAATAATGGGGATCAGGTATAAGAAGCCACAATTTCAAATGCTGATTTTCAATACAGGTGATCTTCATTTGAAGACTGGCGGAACATAATTTTCCTACCGGCATTAGAGAGCTTCTTTGTGACTTACATAGTTGCGTATTAGCCACCGCTCGTAGGAGTCGATAATGGGAACAAAGTAAAAAAAATAAAAATCGAATACTGATTTTCAAGATAAGACATTTTCATTTGTAAGATTGGCGCAGCACAATCTTCCTAACAGTATTTTATAGCTGCCTTGTGGCTGATGTAGTTGTAAATCTTATCTCGGTGCTAGAAGTCAATCTTGGGGTTGGTAAAAAAAAATAGGAATGCTAATTTTCAATACAAGAGATCTTCACTTAGATGTTAACGCAACACAAATTTCCTAACTAAATTATATGGCTACTTCGTGGCAATGATACTTACATATTTCCTATTGGTGCTAAGATTCGATAATGAGGCCAGGATAAAAAGTAAGATTTTTAATAATGATATTCAAGATAGACAGCATATCCTCACTTAGTTAACTTGAGCAACATAAACTTCCTATTCATTTCTGGGTTTGTCCACAATCACTAGAAAATGTCCCTTTTACTTGTGACAAGTTTATTTATTAGCACGCACGCACACACACACACACACACACACACACACACACACACACACACACATATATATATATATATATATATATTAATGCTTGAAATCAAATAAAACGATTCATCTCACAAATTATCTGTCTCGAAAATTCGCAGTATTCACCGTGTTAAAAAAATGTTACCTATAATCAAAAAACAGGCTTTCAGTTCTCGCGTAAGGTCTCGGCAGTAACGTTATCACAAACGAGAACAAATACTTTTTTTCTTTCTACAGTCTAAATCCTGCAAAATTCTTTTAAAAATCCAGCTAAATCTTGCAAAACGAACACATTTTTCGGCAGATAGGGTAGCTCCAGTTTGCAATGGTTTAAGCTGAAGGCCACGAACTCTGGCTCAGGGTAAAATCCTGAGGTATTCTGCGTTAAAGCATTTGTCAAGGTTCCCATTATAGATTATATTTCGGTCTTTAATTGCTTTTTTTTAAATCACCCATGTAGAACATGTAGGAAGATTGCGTTGCGCCAGTTTTTCAAGTGAACAGTTCTTGTGTTGAAAATCTGCATTAAAAATTTTGTTTTTAACCTGAACCCATCATCAACTCATATGCAAATATATAAGCCACGAAGCAACCTTATAATGTAGATAAGATTGTGTTGCGCCAGTCATTCAAATGAAGATATCCTGTCTTGAAAATCAGTATTCGAAATTTTTACTTTTTTGTTTTCTTTTTTACCTGACCCTCATTATCGACTTCTAACACCGATTGGTTATATAAATGGTTATATAAAACTATGTAAACCACGAAGCTAACATGTAAAGCTCTATAGCTAGGGATTGTGCCGTCGTTAATACAGCAATTATCATGTAGCATTACTGCCTTACGTTTCGTCTTTGGTTTTAATTCTTCAGGCAGTAATGCTACATGATAATTGCAACATGATAATGCAACATGTTATGGTTTATTTCTTGATTCACTTTTTGGTTTAATCATTTAACAATTCTTTCACGTGACACGTTACGTAAATAAAGATTTTTCTTAAGCTGTTCTTGAAAAAAAATGTTTTACAATGATGTTCACCCTGTACGAGGCCCGAGAGCCACTCTAGGTAGATAATTACAGAGTAATAAGCACTGCTTATGCGGATACGTGTGGAAGATAACGGTTAACTCTAGACTTGAACAGGTTAAGATTGTGATCTGGGAAGCAACCTCATGGGAATTGGCTCCACAAAGTAGCGATTCGTAGGGGAAAAAAGGTTGCTTGAGTGGAATTTACATCTCACCAAGGGAATAAGAAGGAAACGAGGGTGGGGTTCGCTACAATGGGCGTGGCATGGCGGGTTTATAGCCGTGAAGGGTTAGGACTGTTGGAACTATGGAGGGTAGTTCATCTGAACACTCACCATGGAAATAGCGTTAGAGCAGTGAGAGGCTTGCGACATTTCGCCTTTGAGAAAAGGGGGTTGTAGAGTGGAAAATAATTCATCACCCACAAGAACGCGGAGACGCTTTTGAACATTATCGAGAGTCGAAAATGAAAACCGGGCAGCTCCTGCCAACATATATCAGCAAGACTTCATTTTCGGCCTCTGATCTGGTTATTGTAAAGGTAGAGGATGGAAGAAGTGGGTGAGGTACTTGTTGGAGATGTACAGGGAACCGACTATTTCTCTAGCGTCTTTACTGATGGACCGTATGTAAGAGTTGCACGTGAGGTCCTTGTTGAGTTTTAAGTCCCAAAAGAGGCACTCAAGACATTGGGTATTCATGAGGGAACATCCAAGCATCTGGATTGGTGAAAGATCTGGATCCGAACATACAAAATTAAAATAGTTTTGTCTAAGTATCTAAAAAATGGTTGCTTAGTCCTCCCTCCACAAATGAAAATGAAATTGGTGACAACAGAAATGTGGTTCTACAGAAGGATACTCTGCCTTTTATTGTGTAGTATTCATTGTCATCCATTTTTAGGGTTAACGCCTGGTAATTCTTTTATTGCCGTCTGAAACATAAAGGAGTGTATGGTGGGAAAATAATTGATAGATTGGTAGATAGATCTGATCACACTGAAATAGATGGATAGATATGAACAGACCGAGATAGATAGATGGATAGATAGATAGATAGATAGATAGATAGATAGATAGATAGATAGATAGAAACAGACCGAGATAGATAGATGGCTAGATAGATAGATCTTATCACACTGAGATAGAAAGGTAGATATGAACAGTCGGATAGATAGATAGATAGATAGATAGATAGATAGATCTGATCACACTGAGATAGATGGGTAGATATGAACAGTCCGAGAGATAGATAGATAGATAGATAGATAGATAGATAGATAGATCTGATCACACTGAGATAGATGGGTAGATATGAACAGTCCGAGAGATAGATAGATAGATAGATAGATAGATAGATAGATAGATAGATAGATAGATCTGATCTGAGATAGATGGGTAGATATGAACAGCCAGATAGATAGATAGATAGATAGATAGATAGATAGATAGATAGATAGATAGATCTGATCTGAGATAGATGGGTAGATATGAACAGTCCGAGAGATAGATAGATAGATAGATAGATAGATAGATAGATAGATAGATAGATAGATAGATAGATAGATAGAAACAGACCGAGATAGATAGATGGCTAGATAGATAGATCTTATCACACTGAGATAGAAAGGTAGATATGAACAGTCGGATAGATAGATAGATAGATAGATAGATAGATAGATAGATAGATAGATAGATAGATAGATAGATCTGATCACACTGAGATAGATGGGTAGATATGAACAGTCCGAGAGATAGATAGATAGATAGATAGATAGATAGATAGATAAATAGATAGATAGATCTGATCACACTGAGATAGATGGGTAGATATGAACAGTCCGATAGATAGATAGATAGATAGATAGATAGATAGATAGATAGATAGATAGATAGATAGATAGATAGATCTGATCTGAGATAGATGGGTAGATATGAACAGTCCGAGAGATAGATAGATAGATAGATAGATAGATAGATAGATAGATAGATAGATCTGATCTGAGATAGATGGGTAGATATGAACAGTCCGATGGGTAGATATGAACAGATAGAAAGGTAGATATGAAAGGTAGATAGAGCAGTGACAGGCTTGTAACGTCTTGTCTGTGAGAAGACCGGGTAGCTCCTGCCGATATATATCAGCAGGACTCCATTTTCGGCCTGATCTGTTTACTGTAAATGTAGAGGGTAGCAGGAGGAATGACAGATGAAGAGGAAACTGAGGACAACAGAAATGTGGTTCTACAGAAGGATACTGAGAATTCCATGGGCGGAGCAAATGAACAATGAGGAGGTCTTAAAACGGTAACAAAAAGAACACTTATCCTCAGAATCAGAAAGAGACAGCTGAAATATCTTGGACACATGACGAGGAAGGAGGGCTTGGAAAACTTAACACACACAGGGCAAGAGAGTTACGGGAAGACAGCGAGTCACATACCTTACGAGATTGTGTGAATGGATGGCAGAACGGGGTGATCTTTGAAAAGGGAAAACACTGCTAAAGGCCACAAGGGATAGGAAGTTTGGAGAGCCATGATCATTCATCCTCCGCACTATTGCTTAGCGCCGTGTTTGCTGGCTCGCTCTTGTCCTGCGACGACCTGATGACCATCCTACCAGTGTCATCTGTCAGTTCCAACCGCCATCTGCGACCTTGCGGCACATCAGGCAGCCGGTGGATGGACGTCGTCCGCCAGGACCTCCAGCAGATTAATTTGACACTCTGCCAAAACCGTGAGAGCTGGTGGGACAAATATGGTTTTCGTTGGCTCAATGCCTTCATGGTATCAGATTTAGCAGCAGCAGCAGTAGCAGCAGTAGCAGCAGTAGCATGATCGCTCATGTCCCGAAAAGATGCGGCACATGGAAGAAGATCTGAAAATGTCCACTAATAGAAAAGCGAAATCTACTTTTCTGTTCAGAATTGAGTGATCCATTCGAATTTCAATATCCCGGAGGATTTTATCACCATAGTCGTCGTCATTATCCTATTATAATTATGCTTATCTCTTCCGTCATTAGTTAGTTCACACGACCGTTACGCCATGCCAATACATCATAAATAATGAAACATTCTGTTCTGATCACGTGCAAAGACAAAAGACATCAGAGATGCTACTTGGTTTCAGTGAAAAAAAGGAAAAAGTAAATGAATGAATGAGTGAAAGAAAGAAAGAAAGAAAGAAAGAAAGAAAGAAAGAAAGAAAGAAAGTGTTATGGGACCTTACCCATAATAACATAATGGACTATTCCATACGTAATAAATACTGCGCCTCAAGAGGAAGCGGGGAGTTCCGTCTGAAGTCTGGAGAGAAGTCCGTCAGGAGTCTGTCAGTCAGTCAGTCAGAGTGAGTCAGTCAGTCGAGTCAGAGGCAGTCCGAACAGAGTCGCGTTCAGACAAATACTACTAAACCTGATTGTTCGTACTAACACTTTTCTACCTCTCTGTATATATTCCTGTTTGTAATATATCTGTGTTATTCCATATCCGTGTTCGAGTTCTTCTTAATTGGTTCTACCTTGGACTATCACCGTGGTACAAGGAACCGGACCATGACAGAAAGAAAGAAAGAAAGAAAGAAAGAAAGAAAGAAGTGTTTAAAGTCTACTGCTAATACCTCACAAATAATGGACTATTCCGTTTTGGTCGCGTGGAAATACAAAAGACATATCAGAGACGCTACTTGTTTCAGTGAGAAAAAGAAAGAAAAAAAGAAGTGTTTAACGTCTCCTGCTAATACCTCATAAATAATAGACTATTCCGTTTTGATTGCGTGAGAAAACATAAGACATACCCAAGACGTTACCTGGTTTCAATGAGAAAATCAAAGAAAAAAAAGGAAGATAGAAATGTGGAACGTCTGTTTCAGTGAAATGGAAAAAAGTTATCAATTTCAAATTTTTTCATTTGTAACCCTTAATTTTTAAAAATAACGACCAGAATTCATATTTATGATTGCTATTGCAATATTTTGTTAAAGTTGATAAACCAAAATATTCAACGATGTAATAGGGGTATTTCTACGGATTATTTAATTCATCTATAATTAATATAATAAAATAATAAAATATAATAATATGATAATTTAATATTTAATTGTCGCAGATCTCGCCATGAGCTTATTCAATCATTAACTGAAGAATTAAGATTCATCAGAATATTCAAATAGGAAAACCTTGAAATATCTACGGGTTAAAACTAGTTATTATTATTATTATTATTATTATTATTATTATTATTATTATTGTGTTTGTTTTGCTTTGTTTGCTACGCGTTGTCTCTAACTCTCAACCAGACACTTCAAGAAAAAAAAGAAAATTTTGGTATCAGATGTAAACAGATAAGGTGTCATGAAATCAGGAAGAAACAAAACAATAATGGTGTTCATTTCACGAAGAGAAATCTATGCAAAATGTGTGAAGTTCCGATGAGTATGATTTTTTTGCCATTTTACATTTTAGGACAATCAGGAATTTGACCCACATATTTAATTTGCTCATTTTGATATCACAATCCTCTAAACCCCAAATGACAACAGGTAATGTCGTTTTCTTGAGATGCCACATTCAACTTGAGATCTTTGTATTTACTGAAATCCTCAGGGGTTTCCAAAAATGTGTTTTTGTCAACTCGGATTGCGACATCTATCAGCAGACATGCATTTTCAACATGATTTTTCACCTTGCATTTATTATTATTATTATTATTATTATTATTATTATTATTATTATTTGATTTCTGATTTCGTTTACATTTTCTTTCCGGGTCCCGCCCAGGACCTAAGGTTAGAAATGGCATCATGACACTTTCCACTGACAAAAAAAAAAAAAAAATTACATAGATAAAGCCTTTCGTAAAGTGTGGGCTGTACATGTCAGAAGAATTTTTTGTATCTCCTTGAGGCATGGACTTCCAGGAATCCCTTTAATTAGTCTACTGCAATGTTTTCCAACCAGTCCTCGGGCTCCAACTACAACAGGGATTGTTGATGTTCCCATATTATTATTATTATTATTGTCCCCGTGCCGTCAAAATTGACGGCAAGAAGGAATATATTATAAGTAATATGTATCATATTGTAAGTAATTTTCGTTTAATCCAAGTACAATTTTTTTATGTAACAACTGAGGGGAAGAGTACAAAATAATGATGACCCACGGGCCCAAATTCAAGTTATATTTGTTTTTGGAAAGAAAAAAGAACTTTAGTTAAATAAAAATTATGATAGAGAAACGTGAGTTACGGGCAACATTAGTCGTGTTGAATATTTGTTTTACGAATTTAAATGTATTTTATTTCTTTTTTTAGGGTTAATTGGGAAGAAATAAAGAAATATAATTTATGTACGTATGTGAGAAACAGTAAATATAGTGTTATATGTTTCTTTTTTTCTTTTCAAAAACAAACTTAATTTTCTGCAGGTGGGTCATATAAAAGAGCCAGTACGTGTGTGCATGCTTTTTAGTTGTAACAGGGGATACCAGAGATAGTTAGAAATTACTTCTTACCATGAACTGTGTCGCTGTCAGTCTCTTTGTAGCTTTTTGCGTGTGGGCATGAATGGGGTTCTTATTTCTGTACGTCTCATGTCAAACTTTTGAACACTGCCCCTCAATTGTTTAAAACACATGTACGCGATATGATGACAGGATTTGATGAAAGCAGCACTTAACTTTTTAGTTAGAAATATGTTCAATTCTGATGACCCAATTTGCTAAGACGGTCTCGAATTGAGGGTATCCCAAGTATCTAGATGTGTCTCCCAAGTCGCCTTGGCTGCACTATCCATCAAACTTCTTTTTTTTTTTTTTTTAAATGAGATCCCGGCACCGGTTTATGAAGCTCCCCTACTGCTCCCGCTCATGAACAAATATACACAGTGCATCTACTCCTAAGGGACATACCCAATTGGTTTGGTTTGGTTTGGTGTGTTTTACGGCATATCAACACCTCAATGGGTTATTTAATGCCGATAAGATTTTTATTGCTGGTAATATTTTTTCTTCAAAAATTTATTGCTGGTAATATTTTTACGAAAACGTATTGCTGGTATTAAAACCTATTTCTGCACTTTCATAGTGTTTTGACCCCAGTTTGGGAGTTAACTATTTACCTATAGCTGGGACCCTAACAGGCGCTACCACCCTAGGTAAAGGCGAACCTGGGTACACCAACAATTCAGAGACGGTTCTACGCTCCTCAAAAAACTCCTTGCTGTTGGACATAGTTGATCGCCTTACCCAGGGCGCGGAATACAAAATTGGTTATCGTCAGGTAATTGACAAACAAAGCTGTCGTATTGGAATATTTCTATTTATTATGCCTCATCCACCATAACAAAATCAATTAGGATCAGAAGCCATGAGAGCCATTTCAGGTGCAGCGTCGAGGCACTTATTGTTATTATTATTATTATTATTATTATTATTATTATTATTATTATTATTCTCGTGCATTTACATATTCACAGAAGACGTGGCTAACGCTGGAGATCAAGTGATATCAAGTCACTTCAAGTATGCAGCACTTTCCCCAGTATCATGATGCTGAGTAACATTTTCAATTCTTCCTCAACTATCTAATTTTTGGGGGAACTGCTTTATTTATTTTCTAACCATTTTGGAACATGAATTCAGCAGTTAAAAAAATGTCGGTTAGAGTTCATCACCGAAAATAAAGATTACCAACAAAAATAAAAGAGAAGAGATTATATAATTTTTTTTTAAGTGCCCGAAATGCATTTCTATTTGAACGTCCATTTTCGTAATAGGCTTCGATAACTTTAACACGTGGATTGATTAATCTTTCCATGATTGAAATTGCCAAAGACTTAAGTTGTTAAATCTGAAAGAAAAAGCAAAAAAATCATTAGACACGCTTAAAGTTAATTCTCAATCGGTCCAAGTTATTGGAACACCCTTTATATACATACACACACATACACACACACATATATATATATATGTAATGGTGTATTTGGGCAGCAGTCCTTCTTTTATACAAGTTTCATTAAAGGCGACTGATTAAGCATTTTATTCAATTCTTATTATGTTCGTATAAATGTTTTATTTTCTGTACACGAAGTGTGTAAAAAGTGTCTGAATGTTTTATTTATCCGTTCTCTATGTATGTGTGTGTGTGTGTGTGTGTTGTGTGTAGATAGATGGTGGATGGAGACTCGTTGATTTTAACGTATCAGAATCCAACATTTCAGTTCTTATGTTTTCTTTCTCGTCAATCCAGCTTGTTGTTCCCCAGCCAGGCTACAGTCAGTACAATTGACACAATTGTGGGATAGCCCATTGTTGGATAAGGTCTGGATTTTGGGTTCAATCCTAACTGTATCAGAAGACGAAAGCAACACTCTTCAAAGCTATCAATATTTTTATAAAAACTTGTTCTCCATTCAATCCGGTCCATGGCAGCATTATTTTTTTGAAATGGGAAAGGGATACAAACAGCTTTCAGATTTCATTTAAGCTTTACTTTAAAGCGATACAAAGGGCGCATGGATTTATACAAAAGTGCAAGGACGTTACAAGGGTCACGTGCCCCACCCCCACCCACCGAATCTATGATACGCCGTCCCACTTTATTACATATCAATTTTCATAAGGTAGTATTCATATAAATTACAAATTTTATTATAACCTAACTATGTACAATGATGGATCATATGCAATATAGGTGAACAATTCAACTAGAAAAATTAAAAATGAATTATGCAATGTATCTAAATACAAATTAGAGACATGTCGTAATAGATCATCCCATCTTAAATAAATCAACAATGTTTTACGGCAATTTTTAACATCAACTTGAGATTTTTCTTGTTAAAAAGTTGAACAATTTTAACACATTCAAGATAAAAAAAATAGTAAATTTTATATAGTGTTTTTTTTTACGAGTATTAACACGAGCAAAAACAAATTGATGGATTTGGATAAAGAGAAAATGACGTCAAAAGCATTTAAAATTTGTCA
>CAHIKZ030000266.1:270000-302500 GCA_903632075.3 Acanthosepion pharaonis | reverse complement strand
AGTAGAACTGGCTGCTCGGTCAGTGATTGCCGAATGTTTCCTTATAAGGGAACGGCTAATATTACCATTACCATTTGTGACAAAATTGCCGAACTTTCATTGCTGCATAAGAGTCGAGACATTCCACAGCAGTCTAGCTATTTTTGTCTGGGATGTTATTTTTCGAACTCTTCTTACCTTCAGTAAAATGAAGACCATCTTTTGATCTTCCTGTGTACCTTTGATTTTCTGTGTCACACTTTCCGCTTAAATAATTGAATTTCCGCACTTGTTTAAGGTATATTAAAAAATATAAACACCTTCTGTATATTAATATCCGCCACGTTGAATATATGGTATGAATAATAATAATAATAATAATAATGATAACAAGAAGAAGAAGAAGAAGCAGAAGAAGAAAAAGTGGCTACGTAGTGCAGGCTTAAAAACTGAAACAAGAAATTATCAAGCACACATACTAAAAATTGTGTTAGCCCTAAACTTAGATTCTATGATAAATATTCAGAAACAATAGCTCATCTTGTATCAGGTGGCAAGGTACGTCATGACAGAGTGGGCCAATATCTGCACTGAAAAATTTGCAACTTCTACGAAAAGGAAACGACAAGAAATTGATATGAACACCACCCAGACCATGTTACGGTTATTAGAGACCGAAAACAATATTGCCTCCTTATTGATATGACAGTCCCTGCAGACTGCAATATATCTTTGAAGATCTTCAAAAAGCTATCAAAATACAAGGACCTTGAAATCGAAATATCAAAAATGTGGCATATGGAAACATCAACAATCCCCGTTGTAGTTGGAGCCCTCGGATTGGTGGAAAAGATTCCAGTTGACTCATTGAAGGGATTCCTGGAAGCCCATGCCTAAAGAAATACAAAAAATTGTTCTCACGAGTACAGCCCACACCTTAAGAAGCGCTTTATCTATGTAAAATATGTGTGTTGTTTTATTTTTTGTTTTTGTTTTTCAAATTGCTCAGTGGAAAATATTATGATCATATTTCCAACGTTAGGTCTCTGGGCGGATCCCGGAAAGAAATGTGTACACACCAGAAATCAAAGGAAATAATAATAATAATAATAATAATAATAAAGAGATTCAAATAAAATGCAGATAGAAAGGCGTAGAACATGCGTTATATTAAATTTTTTTATGGAATGACAGAGCAAAATTTTTGAATTCATTGCTCGGTCAGCTGCAAGACTTGCGTCGAGATCTCATCAATTTACAACTGAGCTGGCGAGATGTAGCCGCAAATTCTTTGCTAAAAGTTTCTTTTCTCCTGCTTCTCGCTTGTGCAACTTAGGCTCCATGCTTTCCAGCCAACTATAATCTGCAAAAATTTAAATGCAATGTCAATCACTCTCTCCTGCCCTCCTGTTTGTTCTTTTCTCTTCCCACTTATTAATAATGTTTCCGTTCCTAATTCTTCCACTGCCTGTAAACCCCTTGTGTCTTATTGGCTTTTTCTGACTTGCATGGGGTGACACCGATAAAAAAAAAAGGGGGAAAAAAAAGGGATGATGATTAGAAAACACTGACCCATATCCTACCGGCTTCAGTTTTAACCAGTCGTTCCCAAACGGTGTGGCGTGCCTCATAGGTCCGACGCAAGAGGATAGCAGGTGAGGCGGAGTGGTTGAAAGACAATCAAAGATTTAGAAACAGTTTCAAAAAATTCATATGCTAAAAATAAATATGGTTTCAAAATTTTAAATATTATTATTAACCTCAATGTGTTATTTAATGCCGACAAGATTTTTATTGCTGGTAATATTTTTTTTCAAAAATGTATTGTTGGTAAAAAAAAAAAATTCCCAAAAAGTATTTCTGGTATTAAAACCTATTTTATACTGTCATAATATTTTGACCCCCCTTTTTTTCGAGTGGTAACTATTTACCCATAGCTGGAACCCTGATAGGTACTACCACCCCAGGTCAGGTTGGACCTGGGAACACCAGCAATTAAGAGATGGTCCCACGCTCCTCAAAACTTGCTGTAGTATGTAGCTTATCGTCATACCCAGGACACTGATGTAGTTTATCGTTATACCCAGGACACGGATGTAGTTTATTGTCATACCCAAGACACGGATGTAGTTTATTGTCATACCCAGGACACGGATGTAGTTTATCGTCTTACACAGGACGCGAATGTAGCTTATCGTCATACCTAGGACACGGATGTAATTTATCGTCATACCCAGAGTGCGGATGTAGTTTATCGTCTTACCCAGGACGCGGATGTAGTTTATCGTCATACCCAGTACGATGGATTATTTGTAATTTCATGCACGAGTCCCAGTATAAATAGTTATAAATAATTGTTGGCCGATTTTATCATTGTGATATTTTTGCATTTTATCAAGTTTTAAGAATATAGTAACTAGGATCCGTAAATTGGAGGAGAGAGTTATCAATAATAATGTTCGGACTTCGAATCCGCAGTTATCTCCCTTTAATCCTCTCTTTGTTTTTTTTTAATTTTTATTTTAAAATGTACTTTTTATCACATAAAATTTAGTGAAGGGCAAGCAAATTTTAATTACGAAAATGCAACCCAGAGAAAAATGTTTGGAAACCACTGGTTTAAACTGAAGTCTTCTTTTTCCATATACAGTAATCTTATTGCTTAATGTTTGTTTTTCTTGATTTTAGATGGAAACTTGGAAATTTTACAACATATTTCAGAGAAATTTTCACTTTCAAAATTATTATTGATTATTATAATTTAGATATCTAGAAAAAGTAGCCGGCAGGATATGAATTAAAATCATACTTTTTATTCCATACATTTTGACAATTTTGCTTCATGTTTGTAGATTCTTCAGATGAAAACTTGAAAATTTTCCAATATCTTTCAGAGAAATATTTACTTTCCAAAATTATGCCCAGTAGTATCCAGTAAAAAAAGCGCTAAATTGATAAAGACGTAAGACAACCACTGAAAAATGGTGACGACTGATGTGACTGAAAAATTTAAGAAGAATTTCTGCACATTTTGTCAATCCCCACGTCAGATGTTCTTCTTTGAAAAGTACGAAAACTTGACGCTCAAAATCAGTGAGTTGTTTGGACATACGAGATCGTTACTACCATGGAAAGTGCTCGGACGAACTGCATCTCCACGTTCCATAAGGTCTGACATTCACGGCTAGAACCCGCTATGCCACTTGCACAGTAGCAATCCACCCACATTACCTTCTTATTCCATCGGCGTGAAGTTCAATTCAAACAGATACATCCCGCGAAGCCCTGGCCTATGGAACAGACACCCTACAATCAACCTGTTCGAATCTAGAGTCAACCATTATCTTACCCTCCCATCCATATAAACTAGCCCTTATTGTAGCCTTCTACCTCGAGTGTCCACCGGGCCTTGTACAGGGTGAACCTTACTGTAAATAAAGGGCAGAATGAAAGACAAAAATTGCTTGCAAATAAACTTTAAATGACGAGTCACAAGATAGAACAAGAAACAAGAAGTTATAATGGGTTATCAGTTATAGTGAAGTGTATAAGTGTTAAAACAGATTAGTTTGATTTGGCCTTGTTAGTTAGATAGCCCACCATAAGAGGGGTATAAAACAAGAAAATCAAATTGTAAAGTGAACAACAATTTATATACATATAAATCAAATAAAATTAATGTATTTTCGTTGATACAAGGTCGTCAAAATATTCGTAGTAGTCCTTGCAAGAATGAGTTTATGTGTACGTATGCAGGAACGTATGTGTGGATGTATGTATGTATGAGCGTTATCGTAGGGTAGGAATGTCTTTGAAGTAATCGCTCAGTCTTAAAATGTTCTGTTCATTTATAAAAGAGGTGAGGGAGAAAGGTAGAGATAATAACGATCGCTTGACGTTTGTCAAGAGACGTGTTAATACGCTTGTCTCCTTCTCTCTGGTGACAGGCGAACTTGCCCGTCTTTTATTTTGTTTGTGGGGCCTGAAAACGTCATTTGGGAATGCACTTCCAGATATGATTCGGGCCTTTGCATTGGACGACGAACAAACTTCGCGTCGGCTCGCGAAAAGGTCCGTAAAAGAATTTGTTTCTGAGAATTGAAGATTATTTGAATTTTGTTTTTAAATGTTTCCTAGTTTTCTATTGGCCGAAAAACATTTCACATCAAGATGTGAAATTTCACGGGTTTTCTTTTGGATTCGCTTTTGCGTGTGTGTTAAGCAAAGTTTGTAAATTCAAGTCTTTTTAATTTCTAACAAAATCAATGAGTCAGTGCTTAACATTTGAATTTTAAATCTAGATCTTGTTTTATTCACTACCAAATTTATTCAAGGTCAATTTTTTTTGAAAGATAAAACGGTGATACTAAATTTTCAGCTTTTTTTACTGGGCACCCTGTAGTTTAGGTTTATGGAAAAAAGGAACCGTCATTTCAAATTAATAACGACAAGATGTGGATTAAACTGATGCTTTTTTCTAAATACTAAACTGTTTAAATATTAATATTAATTATTAATGTTAAATATTTAAAACATGTTAGATGATGCTAAACATTACGTTAAATATTAATAAACTGGTTAAACTGATGCTTTTTTCTAAATAATAAATTGTTTAAATATTAATATTAATTATTGATGTTAAATGTATTAAATATTTAAAATATGTTAAATAATACTAAAAAATAACGTTAAATATTAATAAACTGGTTAAACTGATGCTTTTTTTCACATATTGATAATGTTTGAATTTTCTTAATTTCGGATGAAAGCTAGAAAATTTCAAAAACATTTCTGTTAAATTTTCGCTTCCCTAAATTATAGTCCATAATTATAACTTATATATATATATATATATATATATATATATATATATATATATATATATATATATATATATATATACAGTGCGTTCTGCTTGATTATGCAAAGTAACGTTTTCATCTAACGTGTCAATAAATTCTGTTTTTTTCAGACTTGGTGCTTCTTGCAGATTAAATTATACTTTCAGTCAAGAGAATATGATCAATGAAAAAAAAGTTGTATAGTAACAGGGTTCTTTTTTTATAAAGTATGTAAAAAGGCACAGTTTCAAGTGTTCGGTCTGATTAAGCAATCACCATATAAATCCTTAATATGGGTAAGAAAAAAGGTCTTACTGAAAACGATCATGATGAAATTACTCGCATGCTTGGAAGTGGTCTGTCAACGCTAGAAATTTCAAAAAAGTTACATAGAGACCAGCGTACAATCAAAGCATTCATCTTAGGCGGTAAATCCTGCAGAAAGACACCTAAATGATCGCATTTGCGAAAGTTAACTGCCAGAGATCTTCGTAAAATTAAATATGAAGTCTGGAAGAAACATTTGTTGTAAAAGTCGAGAAAGAACAGCATTAGTTATGTCTAGCACTGAAAAACTGAAGGGTTTGAAAAAGTCATAACTTGTTTGTTTTTAATCTTTTTTTTATTATTATTTTCTTTTGTTTGCAGGTTAAAGAGCATCCCTTGGAGATTAAAATGGCTACGTATGATGTAGTTTTTTTTTTTAATAAAGATTAAATGGAACAAAGGAAATAAGCTACTGGACAAAAGTTAAGGAACGATCTTGATAATACTTGATTGTGAACAAAATATCAACAAAATTTAATATTTGGTAAACATCCCCTTATTTTCAATGACTTCTCTGCATCGTCGACCACATGATCTAATTCATTTCTTGCAAAAATCAGCAGTAATTCCCTCCCATTCGTCTTTCAATAACTCCCATAGATGATCCTGGTTTTTCGGGTTTATTTTCTGAGACCTTTCTCCAATTATCTTCCAAACATTTTCTATTGGATTCAGGTCGGGGCTCTGGGCTGGCCACTTCATTCGGGTGATTCCTTCTCCTTCAAATAAAACCATAACCTTCTGAGCCTTGTGGCAAGGTGCATTGTCCTGCGCGAAAATAGGAGATTCATAAAGATTATTGGGTAATCTTGGTACCACATGCTGCTGAAGAAGCCTTTTGTAAATCTCAGCATTGATATTGCGCTGTACGCGGATGATAGGGCCAACTCCTGTAGATGAAATCATTGCCCACACCATCACACTGCCGCCACCGTACTTAACGGTTTTCTTGACACATTGAGAAGACCGTCTTTCACCTGTTCTACGGCGTACGTAAGTTTTGCCCTCAGAACCAAATATAGTAAAGTTGGACTCGTCACTGAAATGAACTGTAGCCCATTGTGCGTCAGTCCAAACAACATGTTCTCTCGCATACTCCAGGCGTGCCCTTTGGTTTCGCTTTGAAATGAGAGGCTTCGAAGCTGGAATACGGGCATGCAATCCTGCATTTTTTAACCTGCGAGCAACCGTTTTCCTTGAGATCTTATTATCTGTCTCTTCATTAAATTTACTAGCAATTGATGTAGCAGTTTCAAAACGGTTTTTTGTAGATATTCTAACAATTATTCGATCTTCTCTTTGCGATGTTTTTGGAGGTCTGCCGGTTTTTGGTTTTGCATCTAACATTTTATCGGTTTTATACCTGCTAATTATGAACGACACTTTTAGACCTATGAACAATATTAGAAATTTCTGAAATTGACTTTTTTTTCTTGATAGTTAGCGATAATGATTTTTTTCTTCAAAAGAGAGCGTTTTGCGTGTAGAATTTGCCATATTGCTTAAAAATAAAGTCCTAATGATAAATGAACTTTTAATTATTGTTGAAAAGCTTCATCGAGTTTTTTAACAATGTAAATTAAAAGTTTATGCAAATTATTAACATCGTTCCTTAACTATTGTCCAGTAGCTTATTTCCTTTGTTCCATTTAATCTTTATTTAAAAAAAAAAACTATTATGTAAATTTTTGTAACGTTGTATAATATTTATGCATTACACCTTAATCTTTATTCGGTAAAAATTTAATTGCTAATCATGCATTACTTTTTAAGTAATACACATATTTATGTCTTTGTTGTTTCCGTTCCTTATATTATGGCCGCTACTGTGTGTGTGTGTGTGTGTGTGTGTGTATTTCAAATGCTTCTTAAGAAATATGAACACAACCCATACACCCAGTTAAAAAGCAAAACTAAACCCATCCTTTATAATAGCTAAAAGTATAGCCGAAAGCGCTCAAAATTACAGAAAGTTTACTCAGTTTCTGCACACTCTGTGTTCAGAAAAGAAAACACTTGTTCGAATACAAGAAAAATGAAATAAAAAGCTTAATCTCAGTCTATCGTCTTAAATGAAACATTTATAAAGCCTAATTTTATAATTCATATATAAAGCCTAATTTTATACCTCTGCTGCCATGTGGTCATATCAAATCGAGCCCGGAAAAGGCTGTGGAAGTAAATCCAGACTGAAAACTCGGAGTGAATTCCCGAAGGGGGTTGGCTGTCAATACTGACAACTTTCCGGCAACGTCTGCAGCCAACCCAGCCCCAAGTGGAACACACTGAATTCCTTTGTCGGTACAAAAATGTAGTTTGGGTAACGCACGGCCTCTGTATACCAGTGGCCAGGCCTGTGCCCGGGACAGGTCATTCCAGTCTTACCACCAAACAACTGAACTTTGAACAAACAGGGCGTTACCTTTACCTCGAGACATAAACGGATGCCTACTATATATATATATATATATATATATATATATATATATATATATATATATATATGAAATAATTAATTACACGCATTGTCGTATTCCTGTCGGGCACTGATACTTATAATGCTCTCTACAGATACCCGGAGAGTCATAAAACGATACCCGACACGAAGAATACCCCAAATTATTATGAGGTGATTTTATTAAGTTCGATGAAGATAAATGGAATCGAGAAAAGTGGACATTTGCCCCGGTCCTCTCCATGAAATTTAAAAAAAAAAGGGCGTGCCGGTTGGAGCTGGTAGAATCACGTGATTGAAATATAGAATGCAAAGTTCATCCACAGCAGAAGTAGATCGACAGTGAATGGCGCCATGCAGAAAGAAATCTTTAGGGTAAGTTAATGAAAAATCTATCTATCTATCTATCTATCTATCACAGTCTGTTCATTATCTATCTATCTATCGAAGTCTGTTCATTTTCTATCTATCTATATATTTCAGTACAGTATTTACATTATTCTATCCCAGTCTGTTTATATCTATCTATCTATCTATCTATCTATCTATCTATCTATCTATCTACGCATCTAAGTCTCTTCATATCTCAGTCTGCTCATATTCAATCTATCTATCTATCTATCTATCTATCTATCTATCTATCTATCTATCTATATATATATATATATATATATATATATATATATATATATATATCTTAGTCTCTCGCATTCTGTACCAATCTGTATATCTCAATCCGTTCATATATATATATATATATATATTGATAGACACTAATAATAATACATTTGCTACTTCTCCATGTAATAAACTAATTAGCATAAACACGTGCACTCTCGACTATAAAAGTGAATGCCCTAACTATTATAAAATATCTATTATACGAAACTTAATAAACCGTGAAAAAGCAAACTCTTCAACAAGAAAGATTTTCTTTACTGAATTAAAAAGTATTAAACAAACCCTCATTAATAATGAATTTCCTAATGACATCGTTGATGAACAAATTAGACGAGCTACTGGGAATTTTAACATAAATAAAGATGAACATAATACGTCCTCAAATAAATCTAAACATATCAAACAACTATACTGTAATCAAATGCGTTCTAACTATAAACAGAGGGAAAAAATTCTAAAAAGACTCATAAACACTAAGATATTTTCCACTGATCCAAGTAAGAAAAATAAAATGAATTATATACTATACTAAATTTCATACGACCAACTTAGTCGTCCAAAACAATTCTTCTTCTACTAGCATCTTACGAAAGACCAATATTGTATCTCAATTTAAATGTCCTTGGAGAAATTGTGTCTTTGACAAAAATGTTAACAAGTATGTTGGTTTTACAACAACGACGATGACGAGAAGGCCTACGTTACACTTGAACGATCATAGTTCAATCTCAGAAAATTTAAAGGAACACTCACGTCTACATTCAGAGTTTAGACAGATATTAGTGGAAAATATATTAATGCTCCATCAAGATAATAATAAAAATATATATATATATATATATATATATATATATATATATATCTTCGAAAGTACTTCTAAAAGTAGACTAATCCATCTCATAATTTTAAATATGAGGATCGCGTCATTCAGAGAGTTGTTAGTAAGTTAATATTTTATTGGTCTGTTAGCGAAATAATTTCGCCATTAATTACATTAATTTTACTGAAAATTCTTTTTTGGTGATTACTTCTTTAATATATATATATATATATATATATATATATATATATATATATATGTGTGTGTGTGTGTGTGTGTGTGTGTGTGTGTGTGTGAGAGAGAGAGAGAGAGAGAGAGAGAGAAGTTTCTTCATTTATATATATTTAAGTCTATTCATTATCTATTTGGATGTGCGTCTGCTGTCGTGATGGACACTGGCTTAGAATGAAAAATCGGAAAGCCGAGTTCGAATCCCAGTCATGTTCGTTACATTTACTTACTTGCAAATACCCTTTTGAAAAGATTATGAACCCATCTCTTCTCCCCCAAGCTATAGGTTAAATAGTAGGATTGTTACCAGGAAAAATCATTGGCAGCTCTCAACCAAATAATTGTTAATGCAATATTCACTCGCAAATAAACGAATCATTCTTAAGATTCTAAATATGTTTCGTCTATAAATAATACACAAAGGGTTGATAAACCGAAAAAAAGAAATCAACAAATCAGCAATATCTATATTTATTCCTGTTTGTCTCAGTATTCTACGATCTAATTTAGTCATAAGTATGTATGCATGTATGTATGTCGAGTGTTTAGAATGTTCGCTTCCTAACCCTGAGACCCGGGTTTGAATCTCACCATGGTCGATTTGTCTGGGATCGTGCCCCCTCCATTATCCATGTCTGGAGTGGGGACGATATCAGCGTGCGGCACTTTTGGAAAGTGCCTGAATACCATACCACGGATTGACCCAAACTTTGTAAGTGAAATTGGGTAGACGGAACACATGGGGCCATCGATAGCTGTGGTAGCACGAAGTCACAAGTCATCGTGAGCGAGAGTTTGAGTGTGCGGGCCTTGTTCAGATTGTTGATCACGCTAGATAACACACTCTCTACACAGAAACTGTAACTAAGGTCTGCTCAGAATAGTTGCAGTATAAATCACAAGGTTGGCTCTGTGGGTGTTGAACAAACACAAATTTGCTCGAGCGAGAGTCTGCAATAGGGATTGGCTAGCCGCCTAGTAAACGGGTATCCTCGAATACGAGTGGCCAAATACTTATTATCTATATATATATATATATATATATATATATATATATATATATACACACACACACACACACACACACATATATATATATATATATATATATATATATATATATTCTCCTTCTCATTTCTGCATATATCTGCTATCCTTGGTTAATATTTATCTATCTGTCTGCATTTAGTATTTCTTGTGTCACACTGTATATAATCATTAGAGTAAATGAAAGCTTTGACGTGTTTCTTTAATAAATAATTGAAATGCATTCCTTTTCAATTCTTTTACTCTTTATTGTGCCATTATATATGCAATGGAAGTGAATGGAAGTTTTGACGTATTTAATAAATAAGTTTAATGCATTCTTATAGTAAAATTATTTTCAGTGCATTTCTATAAATGCATTAGTATTTGTTGTGCCACGATACATATAATCATTTTAATAAATGAAATTTTTTTTAGTCCTTGGTATGACGATAAACTACACCCGGCAGCAAGGCCTCTGATTAGAATATTGGAGGTTTAGAGGAGCGTGGAACCACCTCTTAATTGCTGTTGTTCCACCTTGACCCGGGGTGGTAGCACCTGTTAGGGTCACAGCTATGGGAAAATATTTAACCACCAAACAAAAACAAAACACTATAAAAGTATAAAAATGGATATTTATAGTAAGATGACCAACGGTATATTTTACCTGTAATTGAAGCCATAAAATTGTGTTCAAAATATTTGGTTTTCGGCATTAAGTAACTCATAGAGTTTGATATACCGAGAAACGAAATCAACCAACCAACATGTAAGAACTTTTTCCTGGCATTACTCTATATAATAACCTACAGTTTCTTTAAAAAATCAAACTGTATTCCATATATAAATTCGCCACAAAACACACATATCACTGCTCCTAGTAATTATATCCACACAAACATGTATATTCACAAAAGCTGAGTATCATTTACCATGTATTCAACTGTGAAAGCAGAATAACATATATATTTATTACTTCAAAGCTCCCAAGAAAATTATATTTCAGCATTAAATAACCCATAAGGAGTTGATATGACATTAAACATCCAAATCAATCAACCATGAATGAATGAAAGTTTTGGCTATATTACTTGTCATATCCTACCTATGATAGCCCTGGTCATATAAACCGTGAGTTCCCTGATATTAGGTTAAGATTCACAGCGCAGAAAAGCGGCGACCGGCGTTCAGATTCTGGTTGAGGGAGCTCGTGTTCCTGTTGCACTGATACACATGAGAAACAACTAAATCTCAGCCTTCAGCCATAGAATAAATACTGAGACCAACTAATCCAGCCTTGGTTGGCAACCAGTCTAGAAGTACAAGTCAGAATTCAAAAATTCCCAAGAACAATTTTATCTGTGTACAGTCTACAAATATTAAACAAAGAAGTTTTAAAGTGTTTCTTTCTCGATCATCATGAATGGATCTAGTATTTGTATATATATATAATACACACACACACACACACACACACACACACACACATATATATATATATATATATATATATATATATATATATATATATATATATATCCATGTATAGGATTGCTGTATACGAATAAATTCCAATAACCAAAAAAATACTATTCTTAAAAGAGTGCTCAATACAAAGTACAGCAAATATAATTTATTCGAAAATTATAACATAAATATGTTATAAAATCACTTCAAAAATACCCATTTTGTTTCAACACTATATATATATATATATATATATATATTTGGTTGGATTGATGTGAGTTTGTTGAAAAGTACGTGTATATAAATATATATATATATAATTATTTATATATTATATGCGCGGTACTTATTAAATATGTTAACTCTATCTCTGATATTGAGCGCTTTCTAATAAGTACCGCGCACATAATATATAAATAATTATATATATATATATATATATATATATATATATATATATATATATATATATTTATATACACACACTTTTCAAACACACACACATACACACACACACACACACACACACACATATATATATATATATATATATATATATATATATATATATTATGTATTAATTTAATACCTATACTCGACTGGTGTGAAAAAACCCCGGATAGTACAATTTGCAAATAAAAATATATTTAAACAAACTGGTGTCAGGGAAAAAAATTCCGTAAAATAAAAAGAAAAGACTAAAAACATCCGTGTTGGTTGAAAAAAAACAAAAAAAAAACACCCAAGCCCGCAATGCCAAATGAAAAAAAAAAAAACACCAATCGAGTAAATAAAGAAAAACGTAAAAGTGTTCAATACACAAAGCAGAGCAAAGTATAAAAAACCTAGTGAGCCAGGATGTACCTACCAAGGTTTCACCTAACGGATCTTCAGGGTATAACTGGCTAAAGACGATTGGTCAAAACGACATATTTATAGGTAAAGACAACCATCGTAAACTAAAATTAGCACAAAACCATAAAAAGATAAAGTTAGCATTGAAAAACACACACATTATTCATTTATTCCAGTAACTAGGCTTTCTTATGTCTACACCCGTTGAGGATTTCCGATCTTTGGTTAGGTACCAAAGTTTTATATTGTGATAATGTTATGAAGATGATTTAAATAGTGTAGCAGTCACTGCACTTTGTTTGGGAAGATGCGCATGCGTTGAAAACCCTAAAGGCAGCAGCTACTGTTTTCACCATTATGGACGTGCGTTAAACAAATTCAGAGTGTGCGTAGCGCGAATTTCAAGAGACTAACCATTTTTTCAGGTTACGCCGCGAGTGAAATACGACGTAGATCTCTGCCCTCCTAGAACACAATTCCTCTGCCGAGACACTACACATGGCCCACGCTCACTCGCTAGCAGAATAAGATCAGATTCATTTCTTTTGACTATCATAAGAACATCCCTTAAATGTACACACACTTTCAAGAATTATTCTACAATACTCTATATACTAAAAGTTCCCGACTAGTTAAATGTTTCTATCGCAACTTGTTTCTTCTTTTCTTTGCTTTTTTTCTAACCAACTTAACAAGTGTAATTTTTGTTCGTCAGCGCACAATACCTTCCTAACCTCAAAGGCAACTAAAAAACAACAATGGTGACCCCGACATAATTCGAACACGCAAGAATACAATACATGGCCGAGACCAGGTGTAGCGTCTCCTATAATAGATATCGAAATATAAGCGACATCAATTACACTTTCTAGATAAGCAAGTTTTTTGCATTTTTTCCCTATATTATAAGACGCTTGACTGAATAACATTATTTTAGGAGGGTGTGTTGGTTTAACTTCTTTCCCCAACTAGTACGCGCCCCCACTTGGAAGTTTATATAACTCTCAACGACTTACCAGAATACCTTCTTGATAGGGAGGCCGCTGTTAAGAAAATATGTGCTCCATGAACCTTGAGTAGATATAGCATCTAACCATTTATGAGTAAAGACAGCTTTTGTAACACCCACTACTTTTCCTTTTCAGGATCCCAGAGAAGGCATCCAACTCATTTCTACATTTTGTTTGCATATTCTCTTTCCAGAAAATAAAACATTCATCCACGTTCTTTCGACTTCCCATTTAGTAAATCACTATATATATATATATATATATATATATATATATATATATATATGTGTGTGTGTGTGTGTGTGTGTGTGTGTGTGTGTGTGTGTGTGTGTGTGTACATATAATTTCTTAATTTTTGCTTCTTCCCTTAGTTTAAATTTAACGTAGGTCATATTCGATTGATTGATCTGAGTAAAGCCCACAAACCTTACAACCACCCCTTTTTTTTTTTTCGTAAAAAGAAGTTGTAGTTTGCTTTTAAATCTAAATAAATCGTTCACTCGCCAGTAATTTACAATCGCCTGATGATATGCATCGAAACATGACTGCAGTTGTGTAGCGATTTTGACATGCATTTGACGTAATATCCTAAAATAAACTATATATATATATATATATATATATATATATATATTTTGGGTAATTGATTATTTTCCAACGACCAGATAGTACCAAAGCTACCCCACATATATTTGATAATCCACCAAAAAATAGAATTATTTTTGCCATTTTCTTTTCGAAAGAAATACAGCGTCTCAACTCGCAGTTTTATTTCGGATTTTTTTTTTTTTTAACATCGACCAAATAAAAAATTACTTTCCCCTTAAAATGCGTAATCAGAAATGGGAAAAAAACCTGTAGATTCCAGACACGAAAGCCCATTGGCCAATGAGCGGAATATAGATTACGATAATTATTTATAATTATACATATTCTCGATTGGATGACGACAATTGTACTGCCTATTGTCCAATTTATCAAAACATAATGTCTACGTGACGGGTTTTGTGTTTGCCTCGTTATGGTTCTGTGTTTGCCTCGTTATGGTTTTGAAACAAAGGGGAATGGTGGAAATATGAAATAGTCGATAAAGGAAAAATCTTACAGGAATGAGAAATTAGTTTCCAATTGACGGTTGGGTTAGAATAAAAGTGGGGATGGAATTTTGTAATATTTTCTTAAGATTTTAAAAATCTTTCAGTGATTAAATTCAGTCTAAATTAAGAGGTTGGGAATTTTTTCTGCTTAGAAAAATTGGTTGGAATAATTTCTTCCAAAAGGCAAAAACCTTCACAAACCGTCTATTCGAAAATGAAATTAAATCTCCTTCATTTTCACTCACTCACTCGCTCATAGTTTCACTCACTCACTCACTCAATCACATACTTACTCACCCAATTCCTCCCTCAGTTACTCACTCACTCCTAGACTTTCACTCACTCATTTTCACTCATTCGCATTCCCTCTCTCTCTCTCTCTCTCTCTCTCTCTATTCCACACACTGAATCACTCACTCCCACACTTTCACTCACCCACTTTCACTCATTTATACTCTCTCTCACTTTGTGTCACACACCCTCACACTTACTCAATTTCACACTTTCGCATTTTCACTCACTCTCTCATACACTCACTCTCTGTTTCATTCTATCTCACCCTCTCAATCATTCACTCTCTCATTCTGCCTCACACTTTCATTCATTCACTCACTCTTTTATTGTCATACTTTCATTCACTTACTCTCTCAATCTGTCACCATTTCATTCTGCCTCACTCACTCAATCACTCACTCATTCTTATATATTTTTTACTTATTTAATGATAGAAATGAATATTGATTTCGTCTGCAACGCTAGTGAATTATACAATGGCTGCTAAAAAGTCCTCGGCCCTACCCACTGCCTAAATCTAACCAAATAAACAAATAACAGAATTTCTGGATGCAAATCCTTTATTGGTCGAGTTGAGTACTTTTCTGATCCATCACATAGATTTATTTTAAGATATTTTTTTAATTATAGATATTTACTAAGCTTAGCTTAGTCTGGCACAGGGCCACAAAAGTGGAGCATCATATGAGGGTTGAAATGAACACACTAAGCAGATGTATGGCACGGCGTGATTGTGTAGTAAACAGCTCATAAAATAACCGAATACTTTAAATTTCTGTTGCAGAGGTGATAGGTTAGCAGTTTTAAGACTTAAATTAGCAGCTATGCAATTTCTATAAGAAAAGCATTCACTCCGGAATGGACAAATCCTGATAGACCCACTATTCTGTTCTTGATTTATAATTAAATCAAAATAATTAAAAAACAAAAGAGAAAATGGCTTCTAATAGAGACAAAGTATTTACACGGGCACACATAAATATTTACAAAAATCTAGTGGAATATTACGAGCAAATATATTCGGACAGATTTCATTTTGAAGAAGAAACATTCTTGCGTACATATTAATTAATTTATATGTGTGATCATTAATTTATTATTTCATTATTTATTCACTAGCAGCCATACCCAGCTGGTCGATCAGAAAAAAGCGTTCAATTAGAATGGAGCAAAAACAGCATCATGTTTAGATTTAACAGAGTCTATCTTCTTCAATTACTTTAAAGTACTTTCATTTAAAAACATTTTGAATTAATGCAGTTACTGATATAACAGAAATATATCTGTATTTATTCAATCGAATTTAGCCGAGGACATGAAGTGGTAAAACAGGCAACATGAAGACCCACTTCAGACCACAATTATTTTGGAGTTTTTGAAATTCAATTTATCAGTGTGCTACCAGGGATGTAAAAGAGGATACATTTATAAAGCAATTGTTAAGTTTGATCAAAATTGGTTGAAAGATCAACAAAAAATAAGAAAGAAACCAGTAAAAATCTCCAGTTTTCACTATTTACGCGGGTTTTCACTATCTGGGTGGACTCAATTATCAAGTTAAATAACTGTTAAACAATCAACTTATTGTTGGCTACAACTGAGTGAAATTTGTATTAAATTACTTGAAAATTGAAGGAGTTTTTAATTTAAAATTTGTGTTGAAATCGATTTTTCGTTTTTCACGGTTTTCCGCTAAATGCAGTGGCGTAGGGGAAAAAAATAAGGTATCGTTGAGCTCGTCATGATGTAAGTAACCTACATACCGAGTTTGAACGAAATCGGAGGAATAGTTGAATTTATCGATCTTTGATCGGGTTTTATCGATTATTAATCTTTTTTAAATTATCGATTTTTTATGCTAAGAACCTATCTCTTACATTGTACAATGCATGTGCCAAGTTTGGTCAAAATCGGTTGGATGGATCTCTAGTGAAAAGGTATCACACAGACAGACATCCTCTGTTTTATATATAGAGATTATCTATTTATTAATATTCATTAAGTATTATTATTGCCATCCTCTCTCCTTATTCCCTTTATCTCCTGAAGAGTTGTCAAAGAGAGTTTCACGAGGATTATTCGCGTGAATTTGATTTTGGTGGACAAGACTGTGCGACGGAGAAACCCACACACTTCGCCAGAAGCACCTCCCTCGCGGCTCCAAATGGACCGAGACGGGCAAGATTTGGCAAACCTTATTTGTATATGTGATCATTAATTTATTATTTCATTATTTAGTTATTATTGATTTATTATTTATTATTATTTATTCATTATTATCTATTTATTATTAAAATTATTATTATTAAATATTATTTATTATTAAATATTATCATTACATTATATTACATGAATATCGTTATTAAATATTATTATTTATTCATTATTATTTATTTATTACTAAATATTATTATTATTAAATATTATTTATTATTAAATATTATCATTATATTACTATATTATATGAACATCGTTATCAAATATTATTTATTCATTATTATTTGTTTATTATTAAATATTATTATTATTAGATATTATTCATTATTAAATATTTTCATTACATTATTATATTATATGAATATTGTTATGAAATATTATTTATTCATTATTATTTATTTATTATTAAATTATATTATTATTATTAAATATTTATTATTAAATATTATCATCACATTATTATATTATATGAATATCGGTATTAAATACTATTTATTAATTATTTTTTGTCTATTACTAAATATTATTATTATTAGATATTATTTATTATTAAATATTATCATTATATTATTATATTATATGAATATCGTTATTAAATATTATTATTTATTCATTATTTATTATTTCATTTTGATGAAGAAAAATTGCTGCCTACATATTAATTTGATAAGGGCTGAAGACTTTCGGAAGCTAAATATATCAACAGATGTTGAATACGTTTATCCGATCAAAGTGCACTTTTTTTCCCTCTGGGTGTGTTCTTCCGCGCGCTATACGGATGGGTGACAAGATTGGCTTTCGTCCGTCACACGTGTTCTTTCCGCTTGAAATTATTCTACGCACATATATACCTTTCGTTGATTCGTGTGCGTGCTCCAAACTGCGTCAGCATCCGACGATAGATTTTCCACAGGTTTGATTCCCTCTACCCACAGAAGGCTCACTACGTGAGCGTTGTTCTTCGATGATGCAATAGCTAAGTGAAGCGTCCATTCATCTGACTTCCTTGCTCCCTTTCACTCGACTGAACAGTGAAATGATGCGTGCGGATAACTAACCGTGAAGTTACGCATCAACGTCTCCCCCTTTTTTTTTACCGCGTAATTTTAAAATAGCCTTTACTGATTTAACCTCGTATTAGTCGGTAGCCGTTCGCATCCGATCATCGGGATCGTCGTCCTACTCCTAAAGAATATTTACAAAGAGTTTGACGATGCCGTTCGCGTGAATTTGATTCACTGGTGGACTCTGCGCTACGGAGAAGCCCACACACTTGGCTCGAAGCGCCTCCCTCGCGGATCAAAGAGGACTAAGACGGACGAGATTTGGCAGACCTTGGTTACGTCAGCCCGACTGGCGCTACCCTCTTCCGCCAGATTGGCCAATGAGATCATGTAGATCTTTGCTTATTCCGCCGTTGGGGTCTTTAGGGGTTTGTCGTGTTTAGTCTGGCCCCTCTTCCTCGACCTTACCGCCATGGATGGCCCTACTGGTGTTGAAACTCCAGGCGGTTTCGCTCTTGGTATTATTGGGACACGCCAGCCCTCTGACATGACAAGGAATAACCATATATATTTTAGACTGGATAACCTAAGCCTGAAAAGATAGCTAGTCTCTTGAAATTCGCGCTACGCATGCTCTGGGTTTTTTAACGCACGTCCATAATGTAGTGCTTTTAGGGGTTTCAACGCATGCGCATCTTCCCAAGCAAAGTGCAGCGACTGCTACACTATTTAAATCCTCTTCATAACAATATAACATATATATATATATATATATATATATATATATATATATATATATATATATATATATATATATATATATATAAATATATATATATATATATATATAAACTTTGGTAATTAACCAAAGATGAAATAAACTTAGTATATAATGCGAAACGTGTAACAATATAGGAAAATAAGTTGAAAATGCAACTGAGTTTTTATACGTTCCGGCCATCTTCAGGGAATATATACGTTGGAATTTTGAACCGAACCGTTTATTTAGTCCACCTTGTAGATTTATATATATATATATATATATATATATATATATATATATGGGGGTAATTACCATTTCAGCATTAATATCATCAGTATCATATATATATATATATATATATATATATATATATATATATATATATATATATATATGTTTTCATAAAGAAACAATTTATACAAAAAATTAAATAGCAATGTTAATTTATTTATTAATAGTTATAAGCCAAGGTATAGGATTAATACAAATAAAATTTGTCACTTCACAAATTAATGTTATTAGGTTGGTGCAAAAACAATGTCGTTTTCTCACATATGTTACTCGTATATATGATTTCTGACTTAATTCATTGATATATATAGCCATGTTATATATCATTTTGAAGCGCGTTTTTCGCTCTATCGAATCGTGTTATTCGTTACCGTTCTCAATCTCTTCATTCATTTTTTGCAGGCTTTTCGACAGCATGGACGAAATTCAAATCCGCACGATTTTCTTGTTCCAGTTCAAACTAGGCCGAAAAGCTGCCGAGACAGCTCGTGATATCAATGATGCGTTTGGCCCAGGAACCACTAACAAACATCTGGCACAACGGTGGTTCAAGAAATTTCGCAATGGTGATGAGTGCCTCGAAGATAAAGACGGTCGCGGCCGGCCGACTGCGGTTGATAACGAACATTTGAAAGCCTTAATTGAAGCCGATCCTCGCAAAACCACACGAGAAGTTGCTGTTGAACTCGAGGTCGACCACTCAACAGTCGTTCGCCATTTAAAGCAAATAGGGAAGTCAAAAAGTTGGATAAATGGGTGCCGCATGAATTGAACGATAATCAAAAATCGTCGTTTTGAGGTGTCTTCTACGCTCCTTCTGCGCAACAAAAAACGACCCATTTCTCGAGCGGATTGTGACGTGATGAGAAGTGGATCCTCTACGACAACCGGCGACGTTCGGCACAGTGGTTGGATGCCGGAGAAGCTCCACAACACTTCCCGAAGCCGAAATTGCACAAAAAAAGGTTATGGTGACTGTTTGGTGGCCTGCGGCTGGTCTCATCCATCAAAGCTTCTTGAATCCGGGCGAAACGATTACGGCGAAGTACTGCCGACAAATTGACGAAATGCACCAGAAGCTCCAATGTATGTGCCTGAGATTGGTCAATATGAAGGGACCAATTCTCCTCCATGACAACACTCACCCGCATGTTGCTCAACTGACCCTGCAGAAGCTGAACGAATTGGGCTACGAGACTCTGCCTCATCCGCCATATTCACCGGACCTCTCCTGCGCGAAAAATGCTTCAAAAGCCGAGATCGGCCTTAAATGACTTCATCGCTTCCAGAACTCCGGATTTCTATGCTAATGGGATAAATAAACTTGTTTCTCGTTGGCAAAAATGTGTCGATTCTAATGGTTCTTATTTCGATTAATAAAGTTTATTATGAAAGGAGTTATGATCTTTTGAAGTTGAACGTCAAAAAACGACATTATTTTTGCACCAACCTAATATATTCAGCAACTTGACTCCAGAGATTTGGAGATGAAGAACCAGGTTTGTTTGGGTTTTTTTTTTAAGAAAACGCCCATGGTTAGAACGCTTGCATCCCAACAATGAGATATGGGTTCGGATCTCACCATGGTTGATTTGTCAGGAAGGTGACTACTTGATGCGACTCCAGCGTACGGCGCTGTTAGACCCAAACCATATAAGTGAAACTGTGTATACGGAAGTATTTGGACACCATTGAAGGTTGGACAAGAACGAAATAACAAGTCATCGTGACATCGAGAGTTTCAGGTGTACTGGCTTTGTTCAAAACTGATGATCACACTAAATGCTGTACTTTCTCCCAGAAACGGTGACTAAGTTCCGCTTAGTATAGTTGGAGTATAAACCACAAGTGGGCTCTTTTTCATACTATATAAACTAATATATATATATATATATATATATATATATATATATATATATATATATATATATATATATATATATATATTAGTTATGTGGCATGAAAAGTGCTAAATTACAAAATAATTTAAATGTCTTTTCATACTATATAAACTAATATTATATATATATATATATATATATTTATATATTAAATATATATATATATATATATATATTAGTTTATATAGTATGAAAAGACATTAAAAATTAAATTAAATTATTTTGCTGTTTAGTACTTTTCATACTATATAAACTAATATATATATAAAAATATATATTTATATATACACATACACACACACACATATATATATATATTGGTTTATATAGTATGAAAAGAAATTGAAATTAAATTATTTTGTAATTTAGTATTACTTGTACATGTAATCAGTAAAACAAACACGTGAAATCATCCTACTGAAACTGAGTTATTAATAGATGTATATCCGCGCGCATGCGCGTGTTTTTATGTACCTGCGCATGCGCTTTCCATATATACATCCTGAAGCCTTTAAATCGTACACACACGAACACACACACATGCACAATTTTTATCTGCCTTTAAAAAATTATATTTCATTTACGATGACCGAAGAGTTTCGCTTCGGTGGAAATATGGAATGCAGCTTGCAGTTCGCCTGACACAGATCTTTTTTTTTTAACGTGTTTTTCTTCTGTAGACAAGAGTAACCTGATTACGACGTTAGCAACCAAAGCTGTAGGCATGTTCTCACTTTTTACGGTCGGTTTTATAAAAACTTACATGAAAATGACAAATCCACATTCATTTATTCTTTTGTTTGAGAATCTTTCCGGTTGATCAGTTCTATAGCCTTACTCAAGTTTTCAATCAACATGTAATGAAAAATACCTTCAGTTATTTTGTAAAAGAATCCGTATCATTCCAAGATTTGATAGGGCTCACTTTTTGGCGATGCATTTCTTGTTGTTGAATTCGTGGAGAAAGTAAGCTTTTTTTTTTCTTAAAGTTCAGTCTCAATTCCAAGTGATGCTTTATTATTCCTTAACTTTTTTAATAGGTTTCTTAATTTCCTCATCAGTAGGTTATGAAATCTACAACAGTGGCAACAGTGGTGATATACCAGAAGCTCTAAGCAGATTTATTTTCATAGCACTGCCTAAGAAACAAGACGCAAACGAATGTAAACTCCATCGAATAATCAACCTAATGAGCCACATAACAAAACTCATCATCCGAATTCTGATGAATAGAGCATGCAGCAGAATCAGACCAGAGATAGGACAAGAACAGTGCGGGTTCGTTAAAGACACCGGAACAAGCAACGCTGTATCTATGCTTAGAATGTTATCAGATACAAACACAGAAGAACGTGTACCTGTGTTTTATAGACTATGCAAAGGCGTTCGACAGAGTATGTCTCAAAGATCTGTTAGAGCTGCACAGCAAAACTTGACATATTCAGGAAAGACATCAGAATAATCAAAAACATTTTACCAGCAGTAAACTGTCTGCATGCGGATAAAAATGAGTTTAGCAGATATACAAAAATAGAAAGCTGTGAAAGGCAAGGATGTGTCTTCTCACCGGACTTATTCAACCTATACAGCGAGGCACTTCTGAGAGAACTGAAAATCCTACCAGGATTCATCATTGGCAGCCACAATCTTAACAACATAAGATATGCAACTGACACAGTGCTGATAGCAGACATGGAAAGGAAACTGCAAAACCTTCTACAAAAGGTAGCAAAGAAGAGCGAGAAGAAGGGACTAAGCATCAACTACAAGAAGACAAAATTGCATGGTCATCAGCAAAAAGATGAGCCCGAAATACGATTTACAGGTCGAGACACAAAATCAAGCAGGTGCGGAAGTTTAAATATCTGGGAAGTGTTTTGACAGAAGACGGTAAGTGTGACACCGAGATCCGAATACGTATTGGGATGGCCAAAGATGCATCCCAGAAGCTAAGCAGAGTATCAAGAGACAGAAAAACTTCCTTGGAAACAAAGAAAAGAGTACTGAATTGCTACATGATATCCATCCTCCTGTATGGCAGCGAATGTTGGACGATCTCCTCACAGATGAAGAAGACACTCAAAGCAACAGAAGTGTAGTTCTACAGAAGGATGCTAAGGATACCATGAACAGAACATGTGAGCAACAACGAGGTTTGGGAGAGAATGGAAACAAAGAGGAAACTTATAGTTAACATCAGGAAGAGGCAGCTGAAATTTCTTGGACACGTAATGAGAAAGGAAGGCTTGGAGAATCTAATACTCAAGGGACGAATAGAGGGAAAGAGTGACAGAAGAAAGCGACGCGTGACATATTTAATGGGCTTGATAAAGTGGATGGAGGAACAGGGTCTTGGAGAAATAAAAAGACAAAACTTATTAAGAGCTACAAGGCATAGGAGGTGAAGGGCCATGATCGCCTACGTCCTGAGGGGACACGGCATATAAAAGAAAGAAGGATCGTTATTGTTTATGTTTGGAGCCGAGCTTTGTAATGATTGGATAAATATTGGTGTATGTCCTTTTTTCTGCGGGCTTCTTAAGTCTAGTGTGGTCAGAGTTGAAATGTGGTTCAAAGTGTTTCTTCAGACCAAGACATTTCTTCTGCGGAGGTTTTGATTGGCTGATATTATTGTAATTTTTTCGCTTTTCTCCACATTTTAACACATTGTCTTTGCTGCTTGGATTCATTTATTTCATTTTCAGTTTTCTGGATTTTCTCGAAGAATTAACCAATTTTTGTTTTATTTTCTTTGTTAATTATTTGATACATTCCTTTCCATTTTCCCTCTTATTTTTAGTTCTAGCTTGTATCAATTTTTTCAACTCATGGTTGTCGCCTCATGGGTGTATTTTTCCTTATAGGTATTCTTGGAATGACCTCACGTGCTCCAGTTAATAACGATAACTTTATTTGATTCCTCGACCAAGGAAAGCACACTCTCTTCACCTAGATTCATTTTTTAAAAAAAACCCATGTCTGCCCAGTTTCGTATTCGAAACGTAATTAAAGCAATTTCTAAATTATAAATGGATTTAGATTTAATCCGACATTTTTATTAATTCAAACCTTATTATGGTGAACACTTCCTATTTGAAAAAGACGCCCAATTATTATGTATTAAACATTGTGTACTGCGTCTAGAAGCCTGCGTAGTAGACACGGACTCCTTTGAAATAAACTGTTTGCCGGTAGGAGTCGAACCTGCGTGCCCCTTTGTTGGGGGAATCACTGTTTGGTTCGGCGTGCATTACCGCTCAGTCACGAAGATCTTCACACGAGCAAGTATCTATGTTCCCCTTTTATAAGGAAAATACTTTCTCTCCCACCACATACATCTGTGTGCGCGTACACAAACTCACACACGTATATATATATATATATATATATATATATATATATATATACAAACACACATATACACACACACACACACACACACACACACATATATATATATATATATATATATATATCCTAATCTATATATATATATATATATATATAAATATATATATATATATATATCCTAATCACCCAACGTCAGTCATTAAGCATATACCATCTTCCATTGAATTTAGAATAAGTGTGGACTCTTCTAATGAAGAGGTTTTCAATAGGCATAGGGGATTTTATAACTCTCCACTGAGTAGTAGTGGTTATAAAGTTACCAATATTAAATACATAAATCCAATGAATATTGACCATAATAAGTGAAGATCCAGGAAGATCATCTGGTTCACCTTTTAATCTCATGGCTAAAGCTTTATCCATTGTGCCATGTATCCTATTAATATATTAAGTATTGTACTAAAATAAAAATAAACATAAATTTAAAAGCGTTCCTATCTCTCCCTTCCCTCTCTAATTTCGACCATGTCTGTCACACTATCTCTCACCACTCTCTACATCACCTTACATAAGCTTAATACTGCCCTTCAAAAGTGTAAGTTTAAATTCATTTTTTCATCCTTGGAAGTGAGGTCTGATGATCCAGAGAAAAAGAAAATCTCTGGTGAAATAAATTATAACAATGGAACAATAAAGTGGTCTGTTTTTCTTTGAATTAAATTATTCGCTGTGACTTAACATTGAGCTCTCCGGATTTCATCCTCCTTGGGATTATCCACACGGACTACCAAGATTTTCATTACTTAATATATATATATATATATATATATATATATATATATATATATATATAACACAGAGGAATTGATTATAATGGGGAAGGCTTTTGGAGAATAAGCCACACTTTTCTGTAGAAAAGTTCACCACAAAGTCTCCAAAGCAGCCCAAATTAGGTTGAAATGCAGATTTTTTTCCTGATGTTATCGTTCTGGAGGGGGCGATCACGGAGTGCTGTACTTTTGGAAAGAGCCTGAAAACCATACCACTTGTTGACCCGAACGTTGTGAGTGAAATTGGGTACATTGAACCATTAGTGGCCGTCGATAGCTGCGCTAGCACGAAGTTACAAGTCATCGTGACCCAGAGCTTGAGCGTGCTGGTTCAAATTGTTGATCACGCTAGATAACACGCTCTCTCCCAAAAACTGTAACTAAGGTCTGCTCGGCATAGTTGCAGTATAAACTACGGGTGGCCTCTGTGGGTGTTAAACAAACACAAATGCGCCTGAGCGGGCGTCTGAAATAGGGATGGGCAAGCCGCCCTAGTAGATAAATATATATTCACTAGGTCCATATATATATATATATATATATATATATATATATATATAAAATAGGAAATGGACTAAGTCCGACAATTATTTTAACATATTTTATTGTTATACGTTATTTATGTATATCGCCATCTGATCACTAACCACGGGAGATTCTTTATTGCACAAACTGCCAATCCGTTGTTTGTCTCTTCAGTCTTGTTTATGGACGAGGGAACACTTAGAAGAGATGGAATGACAAATTTACACAACATTTGTGGGCGGATTGGAATACAGGCTAGACAACAGCATCAGTTTACGATTAATGAGTTGGCTGGAATTGTAAGTGACTGTCTGGTAGGTCCATATGTTCTCCCAGCATTACAGGAGCTGTCTTCAGGAACTTTATTTTAAACACACTTCCAGATCTGCTATAGGATGTACCCCTGCTAATACGAAGATGCGTACGGAAAAGGTTAATGGTAAAGTTGAATCAGAGCAGTAGTATTAAAAAGTGCTCAATACACGTGTGAAAAATAAAATAAAAATAACAGGTAGAGGTACAATCATAGGTCGTCAATTCAGTTAGCAAATCTTAGATACTCTACCAAACCAGCTATCCATGCGTAAATTTAAAAGACAAAAAAAAACAAAAAAAAAACAACAAGGATCCGATTGTAAGATGGAAAATTTTTTTAAAAAGGCGACAATATATGCAACCTCTGCCAACAGAAAAAAATTAACGATTATGACATTTCCGAATCCAAAGAACCTTTTAAACCAGAAATCGGAAATCTTAAGTCCTTACGTACATATCAGATAATTTTTCTTAAGCACATATGAAGCTGGATAAAAAATAATATTTAACCCTCACCCCCACCAATGCTTTTACAATACACTAGCTTTTCTTCTCTTTCTCCTCCTCCGCACCTCCTTCTTCTTCTTCTTCTTCTTCTTCTTCTTCTTCTTCTTCTTCTTCTTCTTCTTCACATTCTCATCCTCCCTTTCTATTACACCCAACATCGTGCCTTGGTTTATTTTTTAAAATAATAATGTAGCGTTCTTTAGGCTTTTTTTTTAAATAAAAAATGTGTTTAGAGGTCATTTGATAAAATCGCCTGAGGAATCCGTAAAGTTGAAACCAAGGCAGAGGATTCAACTGAGTAGTATATAGATAGATAGATAGATAGATAGATAGATAGATAGATAGATAGATATTTGGACAGCAACATTTCTTTCAAACATATTTCGTTGAATATGAATACCAAGAAAAAACTTGTCTTATATATATATATATATATATATATATAACCTTGGATGGCAACTGGTCTAGGAGAAGGACAACTCTGAATTCAAAACCTGAGGGGATCCTGTGGCATGTAGTGCACCAGGTCTCTGTATTTGGCTCTTCAAAAAGGTGTGGTTGGTTCTGCACATAACCTTCACGACGGAAGAGTCCAGCACACACACACACACACACACACACACACACAAATATATATATTTGTCTGACGATCGCAAAAGCATGAAACCCAGGGTCACAAACTCACATCAATCCAACCAAATATGTTAGCTCTATCTCTGATATTGAGCGCTTTCTAATAAGTACCGCGCATATAATATATAAATAATTATATATAAAATATTTTACACATGTACATATATTTATATACACACACTTTTCACACACACACACACACACACACACACACACACACACACACACACACACACACACACACACACACATATATATATATATATATATAAATAAACAAAAAGAAAGAACAGTAAGATATATAATCCGGTGTTCTTTTATATATATATATATATATATATATATATATATATATATATATATATATATATATATATATATATATATATATATACTGGGTTGGTGCATAACTATCAGGCTTTTTTAAACAATATTTGCAATAAAAAAAAGAAACATAGCAATTCAACAATAACATTTTTAAATTAATATGATTATCGACATGCATTTTTGTATCCTGAAAATAAAATATTTTTATTAAAAAAAGCAAATAAAACAAAACATCAACTTTTATTAACAAACTCACCTACAAAAACGCCTGATCCTCCAACCCAATATATATGTGTGTGTGTATGCGTGTTTATACATATATACATATACTCTAACTTTCTCCTCACTCTTTTTCGTAATCTACCCAACCAGAAAGTGACTTAAACATCAGGACCCAGGATCACGCCCCATATATATTGAAGAAAGAAATGACTGAAAAAAAAAAATAATACTAACAAACAAATTCACTTTATTATTTCTATTCTACCCGGTCTACCATCAACAAGTTATGGTTAACGAGCTTCTCTTTGTGTAGCCCTATTAAAAGGCAGAAACATGAAAACAAGACAACCTGATGCGGTCATAAAGGCGGCTGGCGAAAGGCAAAAGCGCCAAAAGTAATTCTCTTGTTGTCTGCGTCTCTGTCGGCAAATAGAGGGCATCTGAGTCGATTAATCATGGCGAGATGTAAAAGAGAAGGTGGCGGGGAACGGTTGCACTGAAAGGCTTGGCTTCGATTTGGGCCGCCAATATTTAATGTCATCAGGTGGAAAAATTGGAGGTGCGCCATAGAAAATGTCATGGTCAAGGTTCATTTTGAAGATTGTCAATACGGCGCAAAGCAAGCAAAAAAGAAAGATTGAAAGACGAAAAGATGAAGACAAAAAGAAGCAAAAAATTAAGAAAAAAAAAAGAAACAAACAAGCAAAAAATGAAGGAAGGAAGGAAGGAAGGAAGGAAGGAAGGAAGAGGCAAAAATAAAGGACTCCGATGAGCTGCTTTCACTAGTTCCCAGACTCCATAAATTCAAGCGCCCTACGAGGCTGGCATCCCGCTCCCACCCTTACACTGTAGAAACTTTTAAATGTAGCCGTCTCTTCTACTCCAATAGCTTCATACCTCGCACCTCTCGCCTGTGGAACACCCTTCCCTATTATTGTTTCCCTGAGAGCTATAATCTCCAACTATTCAAATGTAATGTCAATCGACATCTCCAGTTATCTTGATCTATCCACTATCCTTCTCCTCATCCTTTCTTCTATCATTCCTATCTGCTCTGGCTCCAAATCTTCTGCAACCCCCCCTGCATCCTAGTGGCTTCCCGCCTTGCTCGGGGCGGAATGCTTAAAAAAATTAAAAAAAAAAAAAAAAAAAGAAGCAAAAAGAAAGAAAGAAGAAAAAAATAAAGAAAAAAGAAAGAAAAAAAGAAAAAACTAAAGAGAGAAAAATTAAAAAGATGTAAAAAATGAGGGAAGAAAGAGTTAAAAAATGAAGAAAAAGCAAAAAGGAAAGGAGCAAAAAGAAAGAACAAAAAAAGAAGCAAAAGATGAAGAAAGGACCAAAATAATAAAGGAAAACGAAAGTAAAAAGAAAGAAAGAAAGAAAGAAAGAAAGAAAGAAAGAAAGAAAGGAAAAGAAAAGAAAAGAAAGAAAGAAGCCGAGTAGATAAATTCTAAATCCTGGATATAATAGAATCATGCATTTGTGAATCCACTTCACGAAAATCGATGAAACCAGAAGAAAACATAAGCAAAAAAAAAAAGGCCGTTCCTGCCTTGGACAAAGGATTTGGAATTTTTATCAAGAATACCGAAAGCCAAAAAGGAAAATAAATGCCAACAAAGCATTAAGAAAATTAAGCTATTAATAGGTAACACCAAAAATAGAACTAAAAAAACATTAAAGATCCATTTAAAACAGATTTAGATGTCTCCTTTTTTCAGCAAAATATTTTGGTTTTATTTGAAAGATGAAATAGCCTAATGTTAATTTGTAATAAAACAAAAAATAATATTCAGCATTTCACTTAATTTTTAAAACCTTTTTAAATCTTCTTAGATTCGATTAATCAGCAACTTGAAAGGAAATTAGTAAAGTTAACGATTAATTAAAAGAATTTTGGAAAAGTATTACTTACTTTGTAATTAAATGATAGCAAAAAACACTTTTGAACAGAGCAAGGTATATTCTACCTGACAAGTTCATAGGTCAAATAGTATCAGTCTACCCTGTAACTCCCACTTGAAAAATGCCTCAAATTTAACGGATGACTAAAACTACTAGTAACTGATTTCGTTTATGTTTAAAAATAATCAATTTTTAATCTTATATAAGAAGTAAATTAGGAATATATGTTTTATTCTATAGCAGTTGTTCCCAGCCGATTTTGGTTCCTGTCCCACTTTGGTATTTCTAAAATTCTGGTGCACCCTCCACCCCGTAATATTTAATTCTTACATATTCAAAATTTTACTGCAATTCACGTGAAGGAAGCTTAAAAGGCCATTAACTTGGTCTCTAAACAAACCTCCAAAGACCATGGCGGCCATGAAAGAGAAAAATTAAAAGAACAAAAAGACAGTTAAATATAAATATAGTTTCAAAACATATAATAGAGAACTGAAAGGTGGAAATATAAAATATTTGAATGAAATGTTATTCCGTAATATACTTTGATCATTTTAATCATGAAATAATAATGCAAAATGAAAATTGAGCTCACTAGAAAACAATTCAATGTTAATAACTCATTCTCGAATTGCCCCCTTATTCTGTTGGTATAGTAAGCCAAAGGGTGCACATCCCAAGCATGACCCACCAAAATATTACTATGTCATACCGGTGAGGCATGCGACCCACGTTGGGAATCATTGTTTTATAGGCCTTTATATAAGAAAAAATGCATAATTAATATTTTTATTTACATCTTTCGGACTGTTGTCCACATATTTATTATCATATTCACGACATTTCGGCAGTTGTACGCTCCGGCCTTCTTCAGGTGAGCCTACAACGTCCGAAACGTCGTGAATATGGCAATAAAGATGAGGATAACAGTCCGAACGATGGAAACTGTGTAAATAGTTACAATATCTCATCTCAGAAATATTTTTTTTTATTCTTTTTTTTAAACTATTTGGCAATTATTCTGAGTATTGATGGTGGGGATATTTGATCTCATATAATATTTAATTACGCCAAATCAGATCTTTTTGATTATTTTAAGAATATTTCGTAAATGAAAAAAAGTGCTACTAAAAAAAAAAAAAAAAAACAGGAGAAAATTGATCAAGGCTTATTGAACTGATACTGTTAATTTATTGCCATCACTTGGCTTTCTTTCAGCTACTAATGTAATAAAAATTATAGACACCGCTAATCATTATTTCAAACCTTATATAACCAATAGGGAAATAAGAAAATTGCTGAATTATTTTCTATTTGATCTTCCGTACAAAAAATAACTTAACAGTTGCAAAAAGAAAAAAGAAAAGGAAATTTAAACAAAAAAAAAATATTCACACACAAAAATAACATTAAGCTTTTCGATTTTTATTTTATTTTCAAACAAATGTTTATTTAATAAAAAAATATCTTTTTTCACATCAGAAATCGGAAGAATTTGAAAATAGCACTAAAAACTTAAAAGTATTTTTTTTTTCAAAAATAAATATTCATTACAGATTTTTCCCTGTCAAATCAGAAATAAAATAATAATGCTTTTTATTAAATTATGCAAGCACTGATTATCAACAGATTGTACTTTGAATTTTATTGAATTATTTTTGTAAAATTTCAGGACAAATTTTCAAGATGCTCACATTTCGTACGGAAAAAATCTTTTACTGAAATAATATTTTCAGAGATTTTTCTTTATAAAATACTAAAATATATTTGTCATCTAGCCAACAATGTTAAAAATATTAACGATGTATCAAAATGGGGAATGTGATAACTAACATCAAAACATATATCCACAAAATGTTCTAGTAAAATAATACAATTCATCCGATAATTAATAATTATTTATAATTTTATATAAATCGGATAATTCCCTGATTTTTGGTAAATATTTTTGGTGAAATGTTAAAACTCCAATAAAGCAATATTGTCTATGAATTCGTTTGACCACTTGGAGAGTGTTTCTTCAATAATAATAATAATTCAAACAATTCATACATTGGTTGCGCAACCACTACATTATCACGCCGTGTAATGTGCCATTTATCTGATAATAATTCAATTAAATTGCATGTCACTAACCGACACAGCAAAATAAATAACACAAAATACTATATCACATAAAATGTCAAAAAACGACAAAAAATAGAAGCATTAAGCATAAAACAAAAAAAAAAACATCAATAAAATTTATTAAATTTAGGAACAACTTAAATATATTTTGAAAAAAAAGCACAACGATAATACGAACTCACGTGAAGACGCAAAAAAGCCAAAATGATGAAACAGATATAATACAAAATAACTTTTTCATGAATGTGCTCAGACAGTGGACAATTTATATTTAAATGTGACGAAATATAGAAAAATAAATTTAAAAAATATTTAAATATGAACAATGTTTGGCCTTTAAGCAAATTGTTATACATGTAAAATGCTGCCTAAATACACCCATATATATATATATATATATATATATATATATATATATATATATATATATATATATATATATATATATATATATCGTGGCTGTCCTCTCGGTTTCGAGCGTGACCATCTCCTTTAT